>JAVXUL010000021.1:1642242-1653388 GCA_035590515.1 Trichilia minutiflora | reverse complement strand
AAAAAATTAAATTAAAAATATTTGTTGTTATATATTTATAGTGTTTTTATTTTTTTATTAATTTTTTTAAAAAAATTTAATTATTATTTATTTATTTATTTAATATAAACGGACTAGTCCGTTTAACCCGCTAACCTGACGAATTGGGTTAAGGTTGAGAATATCAACCCGTTATTTAAACGGGTCAGCCCGACCTGGCCCGTTTAAATATTTAACCCGAAACGGTTCGAATCGATTAAATCCAGTCCGGTCCGTTTAACACCCCTAATTGGAGAGAGATACTCGGGTTTTGGTCTTTTAGAGAGAGAAAGGAAAATAATAAAAAATAAATTATTTTTTATATTATATAATATGATTGAAATAATAAAAATAAATTTATTATAACACATCACCTTTCATTCATATTGATATCTAATAAATTTATACGTGTAATATTATTTATTTTTCAAAATTTAATTTAAATAGCTCCAATCAATCAATTTCTATCGTTATTATAAATTGTAAAATCATACGTTATCTCTTACACCATGCTGAATTTATACCACAAGAATCAATTCATTCATTTTTTTTGGATTAAAATATATAATAGTTTCACAATTAATCCAAATCAATTCTAATTTTAATTTTAAAAAATATATTTTTGTAAAAATAATAATAAATTGTATTATACTTAGATATTAAATACCATTTTTTAATTTATTTAAAATTAAAAAAAAAAAAAACAGTTATAAATGAGGTGTCAATTATAGGGGGAACTTTGTTCTTTAAGCTATTGGTGTGGAAGGTAATAGTAAATTGAATGCATATGCAAATTAATGCTACAACACCGAAGAAATTCATAAAGGATGGCAGTTGAATACCAAACTTGGCAACATTCATTGGTTAGACACTTACCATTATGTTGTTTCTTTTCTTTTCTTTTCTTTTTATTTTTGAATATCAAAATAAAAATATAATGGGATAAAATTATTCATTATTAACATAAATAAGAAATTAAAATGAGTATTTTAAAGTTTATAATATAAATAATAAGTTAAAATGGGTATTTATAATTTTTAATAAAAAATAATATATTTTAAAAAGATATTAGAAATTATAAGTTAATTTTTTTTAATCTAATTATAAATTATTAACGAATAAATTCTTATTTTATAAGATAATAATAAAAAAATATAATTTTGTTATTTCTAATAGGTAAATTTTAATAATAAAAGTTAAAACAAGGACTAATTTAGAATAAACTATTAAAGCATATTTTTATTTGTTATTGTATTGAATATTGGGGACCGGTTTATATTTTTAATTATTATATGTATTTAACATAATAATTTTATTTTAGTTTTATAAATTTTACTTTACAAATTAAAACAAAATTAAAAATTACAATAAAGTTGTAAATAATTTATTATTATACCTACAACTACAATTGAATACATTATAAACCTAAAAACATTACAAGGCCTAAAGATTTTTTTATGATTGTCTTTAATATTGTGGTTATAATTTCAATTTTTTTATAGATATTTTCAAACATAATCTACAAATTGAAGATTAAATCCAAAAAAATAAAGAAATAAAGAAATATACTACCGTACTCATCCTCAAAGGATGTGGTTGGTTGATAAAAAAATCTTAGATTTGATCTTTAAATCTTGGGTTTGAGTTTGAGGATGTACTTTTTGTAAGAGTTTGTGATAATTTTTGGGTTTTATCCTATTCAGACATCATATTAATGATCAAATTTCAAGTTGAACTACTGACTCGATTTCAAACTTGAGCACCATTTAATCGAACTTTTCCACATATTCTAAAAAAAAAAAAACTACCATACTCTCCTTTTAACATCTTCTTTTAGACATAAATAGAATATATATATATATATATATATATATATATATACAAACCTAATATTTAGTTTATTTACATGATTAATATCAATACTTTTAAAAATACTTGTAGGATTCAATAGCATAAACTCTTGTAACCTAATATAATAATAACAATAATGAATTAAAAGATAATTGTTAGACCTTCACTAATAATATTAAGATATAATGCATTATATGAATACGATATAATGTGATTATTTTATTCTGATCAGGTTTTCAAGATAAACAGATGATGATATATGATTTCGATCTAAGTTGATACCATTTGATTTAGTCCTTCAAATACAAATAAAATATTTCAAAAAAAAATGTTATATTTTAAACTAATTGTTAATTTGTTGTTTATTTACGTGTAATATTAGTGTAAGAAATGATGAAGTAAGTTATGAAAAGTGTTAGAATTTTTTTTTTTTTTAAATCTCACCTAAGTAAGCATAAAGTTTAAACTTGTTAATTATTAACATTTGTAGTATAAGAATAAAGAATTAATTTTTGGAAGTTTAAAGTAAAAAATTTTGTTAACACTCCATTTTAGTATATATATGTAGTAGTTATATATTGAAATTCGGGTGTGTTACAGATAACCCGTTAAAATCAAGTCTGGTCAAAGTAACGGAGTTCAAGACAATTTATTCAGGTACCTTAAATTGATGCCATTAACACTAAAGTGAAGGTTTCATTGTTTTAGTTGGTACTTCCATCATCTCTCTCTCCAAACCACCCTTCTCCATGTTTATGGTTAGCAAGATTTTGATGGAGATTAGCGATGGTATTTCCACACAGGTAATCTCAATATCCAGTTCAACTCAAACTTCACGTAACATACATTTTATAAAAATAATTTTCTTTTCAATCACGGTGTGGGATAGAGTTATCTGCTTACAAGTTACAACTACGGTTAAGGATATTCTCTGTGCAGTCAATCAACTAGTAGTCCCAATCGGCATTCTCTTGGCTTCTTTGGTGGATTACTTCTCTCCGAAGATTGAAGAAAGATTATGGCAATATTTACTTAGGTGGCGCTACGATTCCTGCTGCCTGCATTTTCATTTTGGCAACAACAATGGTATATCATACAAAGTAATTCCCCAATTCCAATCCTAAACTTATTAAAACTCAAGTTGACGACCCGGTTTATCTGCGTTTCCTTATACTATACCATAAGTATTACCAGAGCATTCCTGATTCATGGCTACGACTACCATGCTGTATGCTTCTTTTCCCTTCAAAACTATGGGCTTACAACACCACATCTCTCTTCTCTTTACTGTGATTACTGGCATTGTTAGTGTTTCTGCAACATGTTCCGCTTTCTTTCCCACTGTCAAGTTTGGTAGAAGAAAACTTATCCTTAGTGGAGGAATATTGTTGTTCTCCCAGGTAAAGTCATTATCTTTTTTGGTTTTGGTTTGCTTAAACTTACATTAATGTTACCTGTTCTGTTAGGTTCCGTTCGCAATTATTATTTGGTGGAAATTTGGAGAATCCGGGGCAGATATTAATGATTTATCACAATGGTGCAAATATTGTGTTCTTCTTGTTCATCCGTATCTATGTTTCTGTTTTTTCATGCTCGTGAGGGCTTATAGGAGGGTTAGTGCCCAGAGAAAATATCCCACAAGAGATTCATTTTGCAGTACAAATTTTTGTCAATTTCGTGAACTTGTTATTCACAGCAGATGTGTTCTATTCATTTCTCAATCTTTGTGGCATTATGAGGCCTAAATCTTTCACATTCTGTGCAAAGGTTGCGTCTGTCATAACTGCTTTGTCTATTTCTTTTTGCCGGAGACCAACAGAGTTCCCCGAGAAGAGATCATTTCAAGGGTTTGGAAACAGCATTGGTTTTGGAATATATATATATATATATATATCAAGACTTGGTTTTAGAACAAAATAACGAATCACGAGAAATGATTCAAATATGCATCTTCCTTCCTTTCAATGGAGTTATGGAATTTATCAATGGAAACCTGCTTGCATTGGTTTTACTTGGAGACCAAGGAAGTTTGAACTATAGTGATAAGTAATATGCAATTATTTTTCTTTTTTCCCTTAATTTCTTCAAATTTTTTCTATAAAGCTTGTGGATTTTATAAAAGAGTCATGTTATGGTACACACAAATATTTCGAATATCCATTCCCTTTTTTTTTAAAAATATTTTAACCCTTCCGTATAATACATTCATATGTACCATAACCTTGCTCTTTTCTGAATTTGCACACGTTTGGTGAAAAAAAAAATTAGTATAGATGAAATATCTAATTCTAATATCTATTAACAAAATTTAATTATGACTGATTTCATTTGAGATCTTTAACTCCATAGCGTGATTCAAGAAAATAATATAACTTACCACAACAACAGTTTGTATGATTGACATGCAAAAATATATATATGGTGCACACAAAAAGAGCACACCATGCATGGATAAATTGCAAACTTGTATTTGGCTTCTATTGTAGTTGCAACAATTGGTTTGCCAACTTCAACATTGAGGCTGAAAGATCAAAGTTTTGAAAGGGATCAGCAGATGTAATTGGCTTCTCTTGTAGTTGTAACAGCTTTTAGGAGGATTAAGAATTGTATGGAGAAATTTGAATGAAAGTTGCCAGATTTGATTCGAAACGCAAAAGCTCACACGCACATAAGAAAAAAACGTGCATAGATATTATGCATACAGCCTCCTAGCCAAACCAAATTTTCAAAGCATATGACTTGTAGCAGTGAGGTGGAGACAATGATTTGAATGACTTATTGATTCATTTTTCATGTTTATTAGTTCAACAAACTACCATAGACAAATCAAAACATAACATCGCACATACAACTTCCAATTACAACAACTAATTGCAAATATATTCTTTGTTTTAGGTTTGATTTAGGGCTTAGAGTTGTAATGTTCCTACTGAGTTTTGAAAGTAAAGCTAAAAAAGTGTTGGATAACACTAACTTTTAGACTCAAAATTGAATTCCCTAATGTATGCATTGTTTTCTTGAAGGGCATGCCAAATCTATTCCTCAGCTTGAATGTTCAAAATCAAAAGTGACAACGAAAGATAAACACATTGTAATGTAACGTGACGACAACGACAACAACAACACACAGCCCCGCGCACGCACACATTAGAAAAAAAAAAAAAAAGATCGGGCTTCGAAAATTTGACAAATTTGGCTTTGGGGGACTTTGTAGGCTTTAGTCTTTCTTTCGATTGCTGGTCTCTAGCATATGTTGGAAAAGAATGTTGGGAAGATATTAGAGGAAACATTGGCCCGCTCTTCTCATGTCCAACTTAAGTTAAACATATCCATTCTTGATACGTTCTTCTCCATATGTTTACCAAATCGTTCTGTTCTCCAGATAGCAAGCATTGCAGAATGTGTATGAGAATATTTTTGATGCAGAAAATCAAATGCAAACAGACTAAGCATGTAGCAATGAACAAGTTTAATATGAAGAAACAGACATATGTGGAGTTATAGTTCAATTATATTGTGGTAAGATTTTAGGAACTTGAATGGACACCAATGAACACGTTTCCCCGTCTACACAGAAGCTGAGAATCTAGTTTCCAAGTTCTTGTTTGTCTATGATTGTTCTGTGATAGAACATAACGCTAGGAACCTGCCTGGGAACTGTAACAGCCGTGTCTGTTTTCCTAGAAACAAATTTTATTTAATTTGTTCTAAAAGATATTTGCCTTTTCCATAAAACGAAAACGGGAACAACCACTGACATTTTGCCAGACCTTGATAACTTCTGTAATTAAGGAAGTACAACTTTCTGATTACACAGCTTTGAACAACTTCAAGTATTAAACTTCATTCTTCACAAATCAATTTTTTCTCTCAATTAGATACAGGGAAAAACTGAAGTAGAGTCATTTTGAAGATATCATGTCCCATTTAGGAAAAGAAAAATGTAAGACCTGTAGATTTCACAGCAACCATCTCACACAGGAAATCTGCTTCATCATAATGCATAGGCAACCTCCCAGCGCTTACTATGGTGGTAAGGACCTGGTAAAGACTTGAACCCCCAAGGGATCCTAGGTTCGAACTTCAAGGTGTCACCCTGTTGAAAGGGTCAGGCATGAGTTTTATCTGAATTACCCCTCCGGACATGACGGCAGACCAACCTGTCCCCAGTTCGGTAGATTAGGGTTTTCAACGTATAAAAAAAAAAAATAATGCATAGGCACCTGATTGATTGTGCAGTATGATTACCCTTGAGTATATTACTGAGTCCAGTTAAATGTTGAGTACCACTGTCCAACCTCACCTTCTTTCAGGAGCCAAGTATTATTATTGACTGGCGATAATGACCTCAACCAGTCCAGAATAGGACTCTCCGAAAGATTTGATCAACTTCATCAAATGAGTCTTCCAAACAATGTTAGCATTTTCCACAATATACTCGTCTATTTGGTTTTAATGTTGCTAAAGATTGAACCTCTCCATTTCATAGATACATGAGCTCCATCTGAGCTGATGCTTTGCACATCCGAGGCATTAAAAATCATAAAATTTACATGTTCCGTACCTCAATTAAACTGTGAGCTGGCATTTTTTGTAATCCTATTTCATTCATCATATCTCTCACATTCTCTGCATCTTTCCACCGTCCGACTGCAGCATAAATTTTTGCCATCAGTACATAGTTTCCTGTATTCTCTGGCTCAAGCTCAAATAGCCATTTTGCAGCCACCTCTCCCAGTTCAACATTCTCATGTATTACACAAGCACCAAGCAGTGCCCCCCAAACAGCATGAGTAGGTTTAAAAGGCATTGTTCTAATCAGATCATAAGCCTCACCCAGTCGACCTGCTCGTCCAAGAAGGTCAACAATACAAGTGTAGTGATCAGCATGGGGGCCTGTTTGATGATTTTCTATCATGAAATGGAATAAATTTAAGCCCTCGTCCACTAACCCAGCATGGCTGCATGCATGCAATGCTGAAGTAAAAGTAATTTCATTTGGCTTCACCCCAGAACAAACCATTTCTTTGAAAAGTGAAACAGCAGTCTCACCATATCCATGCATTCCATAAGCAGCAATTATTACACTCCACAGGACTATATCTTTCTCCTTCTGAGGAATCCCACTGAAAATCTTGTGGGCAGATTTTAGACTCCCACACTTGGAATATATATCAATCAGCCCAGTGGCAACTTCTATGTATGAAAGAAACCCCGATTTTACCAGAAAACAATGAATATTCATTGTTGGCTGCAAATCTGCAAGAATGGCATATGCTGGAAGAATACTATTTAAGGTAGCATCATCAGGTTCTACTACTTCAACCAACATTTGTCTGAAAAGTTCGACCGCTTCGCTTGCAAGCTGGTTGTGGATGTACCCAGAAAGAATTGCATTCCATGTTGCCGTTTTCTTCTTTGATATTCTTGCAAACACTCTAAAGCTGAGATCAATATGATTGCATTTTGCATACATATCTATTAATGCAGTTTCCACAAGAACATCACACTCGAGCTTTTGTCTTATAGTCCACCCATGCAAAGACCGTCCATCCTTTAAACTGGAACAAGCTGAAAGAAGTGATACTATTGTTACAGAATTTGGTCTTATCGCTTCAATATGCATCAAACGCAAAAGCTCTAATGCATTCTTTACTTCACCATTGGAGGCATACCCATAAATCATAGAGGTCCATGTAACAACATCCCGCTCACTCATCTTATCAAAAACTAAACGTGCTTCTTTTATACTCACACACTTCACATACATATCCACCAAAGCATTCCAAACTCTAATGTTCTTTGCTAAACCATTATTTTCCACCCATGCATGAACCCTTCTTCCCATCTCAATTTCCTTCAAATAACCACATGCTGGCAACACTGAAACCACACTAGCACAGTCAGGCTCCACCCCACTGTTCGCCATTGAATCAAAAACCACCAAAGCTTGCTTTGCATACCCGTTCTTAAAATACCCACTTATCATAGAATTCCATGATACAATACTGTGTTCCCACACTGCATCAAACACGCTCCTCGCCATCTTCACCTCTCCAAAATTCATATACATTCCTATCAAACAATTCTGCACAAAAGTATCCATATCATATCCAGCAACTAATGTCCTCCCGTGTAAAACAATGCCTAGTTCGCACATGCTCAAGTCGGCGCATGCCTTAATAAGTAAGGGGTATGTATAATTATCCGGTCCATATTTTCCTAACCTAATCATTTCAACCAAAAGTTTAATAGCGTCATACATTGATCCATTCTGTATGTACATTTTCATCATGGTGTTATACAAAAATGAACTCCGTTCAGACAATTGGTCGAACAATTTATGCGCGTACAGAACATAGCCGCAGTTCGCATATGCAACAGCTACACTCGACTGAAGGTGGGTGAATTCGAGGCCTGAGGTTAGGACAAATGCATGGAGACTCTTGGTGCTTGCAAGGGATCCAGCGGCTGAGCACTGTTTCAAGAGTTTCGTGAAATGGTGCTTGGTTTTTGGGAGAGTAAGAAATGGGCCATTCATGAATTCCTTTTAAGTTTTGATTTGTCGTGCTGCAGCTCACGGTAACTTCCGGGTATTAGACGGAGCCGTTTTACTATTAGCCGCGGGAACGATCAGTTCGCGGCAAATTCCTCGCCAAAGATTACAACATAGAATTTTCTAAGCACAACGAGTTCGATTGTAATCTTTGGGCTATTTGGACTTGAAATCGATTATAGTTTTCTAAAAACGACTTAATTATAAAAAGTGTACATGTGTTAATGTTCATTAAATAGTGTATTAATTTAACAATTAAAAATAATAGAATAATTTGTTCAACCAACCTTATACTATGAACACTTTATTATTATTTTATAATATTTTAATGGCATGATTCACTTCTGTTCCATTTGGAAAGCCCACGGCATGTCTCATAAAATGAACTTAAAAGATTTGGTTAACATCAAATTTATTTCACCCTAAGAAGAAATTTTATTAAAATTTCCAAACTAGTCATGGTTATATCCAGTCTATAAACGAAACACTAGCCGTCAGATCTCTTTAAAATCTAACTAACGGTCAGAATTCATCCACTTCATCTACTTTATCCAAAATGAAAATACCAGATGGTAATTTGGTCCACTGACAGCTTTACGTCCGCCGCGGCGTCTTCCTACTAAGGTAAACAACTAAAAACTTCCTTTCTCTTCCATTTATCAAAATCAAAAGTCTTCCAAATCAAGAGAAAAAGCCATAACATTCTTGGTTTCATTTTCTTTTGCAGTTTGCCTCCTCTTTCACTTGCTTTTATTCGCCTTTCTTCAGTTTCTTGCATATCATGGGCGCTATTAATTTGTTTGTTGGTGTAAATTTCAAGTATTTACTATCTGGGAATTTTGGTTTTCATTGGTGTTCATTAATCATGTTTTTAATGCTAACATCTCTGTGCAAAGAACACTTAATGAGTTTTTTTTTTTTCATCTGTGTGTGTCGATGTACATTTGCTTATGGAAGACCTTTTTTACCATTGTTTTATGTTGGAATTAAAATTTCGTTCAGCGAAACACTATTCGGGAATGAAAACATAAGAATTTAAGGACTGTTGATTAGTGTGAAATCTAAGCACTTGATATTACTTACATCTGTTATTTGATTTGTGGATGTGACAGGATTGAAAAGATAATATGGAAGAAGAGCCTTCGAATGCGGCTAAGGAACTGGTTGATTCCTACGTAGGCTTAGAAGATGAGGGAAATGAATGTTGTATAGTAGAGGATGTTGAGCTGGCAATGGCTGTAGATGATACTTCGAAGAAGGTAGAGGATCATGTGAATTTTGACCTCTCTAGATGCTTAGCCGGTGGGATTTTGGAGCCAACACTGGGAATGGAGTTCAGTTCTGAAGAAGATTCAAGGAATTATTATAATGCATATGCTAAGCAGACGGGCTTTAGTATTCGTGTGAATTCTTATTACCGTTCAAAGAAGGACAATTTGATTATATCAAGAGAATTTTGTTGCTCAAAAGAAGGGTTTAGGAGGGAGAAACGGGCTAGGAATATAGACTTGGACAATGATACAAAGAGGAGACGTTCTAGGCCTCTTACAAGGGAGGGCTGTAAAGCTTTAATGACAGTGAGAAGAAAGGATAATGGGAAGTGGTATGTAGCAAAATTTGAGAAGAACCATAATCATGAGTTGGTGACCCCTGCAATGAGGCAGTTTCTTGGGTCACATAAGCATCAATGTGATCCGAATATTTCTTTTGGCTCCTCAGAATTGGGTTTGACTACTTCTTCGAATGTCTTGGGTGAAGATTGTAACAATTTTGGCAAAATGGAACTTGTTCCACAAAATAATGTTAATTACATTGGAAAGGGACGCTTAAGCACTTTGGGGATAGATGCCAGAGGTCTACTTGGATTCTTTAAAGTAATGCTAACCAGAGATCCTGCTTTTTATTATGCGATACAGGTAGACGAAGAAGACAGGCTGAGTAGTGTGTTTTGGGTTGACACTAGATCAAGAATTGCATATAATTGTTTCTCTGATGTTGTCGCCTTTGATACTACTTATCAAGTGAATCAATACAATATACCATTTGCTCCTTTTACTGGAGTTAATCATCATAGACAGTCAGTGTTGTTCGGCTGCGCACTGCTTGGAGACAAGACTGAATCTACATACGTTTGGCTTTTCACAAGTTGGCTTGAGGCAATGTCTGGAGAACAACCAGGTTTAATCATAACTGATTATGATTCTGGTATGACTAGAGCAGTACAAAAGGTTTTCCCTCAGTCCAAGCATCGTTATTGCAAGTGGCATATCTTGAGAAAGATACCAAAGGAAATGGGACAGGTGTACAGTGCACTTCCTAAGACATTTCAAGTCGAATTTGATAAATACATTAACAAGAGTGAGACACCTGAAGACTTTGAATCTGCTTGGCAATTGCTTCTTGATAAATACAACCTAAAAGGAAATGAATGGCTTCAATCGCTTTATATTGGTCGGAAGATGTGGGTCACGGCATATATAAGAGACACATTCTTTGCTGGCATGCATGCTAACCAGCAAAGTGGAAGTATGAACTCAATTTTTGATGGCTATGTGAATGCAAGGCCTACCTTACAAGATTTTGCCAAGCAATATGAAAAGGCTTTGGATGATCGCTATGAGAAAGAAGCAAAGGCAGAGTTTGAAACTTTTTACACTAAACCAGTATTAAAGACTCCGCTTCCGATGGAAAAACAAGCAGCGGAAGTTTACACAAGAAAAT
>JAVXUL010000021.1:1617404-1638421 GCA_035590515.1 Trichilia minutiflora | reverse complement strand
AAAAATAGGGACTAAATTGTAAGAATAATAAAATTTTTATTTTAAATTATAATTTTTATTTATAAAAATCGGTATCCCGTTTAAATTGGATACCAGTCCGGTTTAAACCGGAGATCGAAAAACTGGTCTTCGATTTTAACCGGATCGGATCTAGACTAAAAAGTTCAGGTTCGATTTTAACCGGACCGGATACTGGTTCAATAAAAAAAAAACGGACCCGATCCGATTTCAACCCTAATTACCAATAGCACACTGCAACATACTATGGAAGTACAAACCCCTTTACTTAACCACCACTTCTTAATTAATTGTCTTATAAAATGTATGGATTGATTACTTCGGTGGAGAGAATTTCATAAATCATATATTATGTCCCACAATTGGGAAAATATTTATGGATTGAAAATGAAGGTTCTTACTTTATCATTAAGCTAATCAATTATTATTTTTACATAAGAAAACCAGAATTTTAAAGCATAAACCTCTATAAAAGGAAAACAAAACAAGGAATATAGTTACTCTTTAGCCCTTTTTTAAACCCCGCGAAAATTACACTGTTAACTCGTGGTCTTCTACTCTGAAAGCAAACGCCGATTCATTAAGGTGAGTCCGCCCGCACTCAATCGGTACCTTCGATATTTTCCTTTCATTTTGTATTATACTCGGATTCGTAACTTAACTAACGCTAAAACCACAAAAAAGAAAATTTACCGAGTCGGTGTTTTATAGTCAAATCGTATCGTTTTTGGGAATTTTTTTCTTTTAATTTGATATTGATAGCTCGATTTCGCTTCGTATTTGGGTAAGATTCTCTCTATGTGAATAATTAGAATCATGCCATTTATTTGTTGAATTTGTTGTCGTTTGCGTTTGATTTTGAGATCTGTTGTTGTAGCTAGGGTTTCTGTTGAATATATTGAATTTAAAGTTGAACCGCTTGTTTCTGTTTTTAGGGTTTGGAAGATCAAGACCTTATTGTTGTTACGATGGGATTTTTCTGGAAATAATAATTGCGTGTTTAATGTAATGTTTGTGGGATTTTTATCAAATTGTTTAATAGCAAGTTTGTAGACACGAGAATGCATGAAATAATTGAAATTTTGATATGAATTCTGTGAGGTTTGTCTTTGTAGTTGCAATTGTTTGCTGGATTTGAACAGTTTTCCAACTTTATACTGATCATGTTTGTACATTTCTTCCGACGAACTGGATTGAGAGATGCTTACCATAAATTAGATTTAAACTTTGTAGAGACGGAAAATGCTAACTATTGTTTTCATGCATGTGTCATTAACTTGATTTTGAAATGCTTCGGTTAAAATTCCCAAATCGTTTTGAATGTTTTAGATGTTTAAGGAACATACATTTTATCATGTTTCTGTTTGTAATGGAGTTACTAAACTTTTGTTATCATTGTACTGGGGCAAATTTTGTTGTTTGATTTGAGATTGAAACATTCAGCTGTTCGGTGTGCATGTCTTTAGGGTAAAGGTTGGTTTAGCTGATATGGCATCTAGGCGCAACATTCCCTACAGCAAACTTGCTACCAGTGAGGATGATGATATTTATGATGGTAGTAGAAGTCGACGTTATGACCCTAGATTTGAGTATACGCCAAAGGCGCTTGACAAGATCCCATGGAAGTCCATTGCTCTTGCACTTTTTTTGCTTTCTCTTGGATCAGTGCTTCTCTTTCTTTCTTTGTTCATTTTCACTGGTCACATGGGTGGAGAGAAGTCCCAAGCTATTGGTCTCTTGGTCCTTGGAATTCTTACATTCCTCCCAGGTATGTTGGGGTGCTTTTTCTATAATTAAAATGTTTAATTAATTAACTCTGTGAGGATCAAGTATAAATTGCTGATCTTTAGTTCTAATATCTAATTTGTAATCCTTTTTGTGATGGTCAGTTCATGAGGTTAGTTGCTTATTTTTTAGTATGTAGTATATTGGAGGCATGGTTTTGCACATATTCAGGTGATGAAAGAATTACAATATGACTTCAATGTTCTTGCAATAGGAGTCCTATTATTAATGAATCTACTATTTACCTCTTATCTAAAGATAGTTGGATCATTGAAATAAAAAGTTAATTCGATGCCAACTTCATGGGCATTAGTTACTTGATTTCAAAATAAATGTGTTTGTCATGCAATGAATCTATATTGATGGAAAATAACTGTTGAAACTTTCCTGTTAAAGCTTGAATTTTAGCAGTGAGAATGATGGAATGCAAATATGTCTTTACTTCCCCTTAGTACATATAAGTTCACAAATGCGGCATGCGATAAACATAGATTGTAATATTTAGAGATTTGCTTATTCAGTCATTGATGATTGTACTGCATCTTTCCAAGATGGTTTGTTTTGAGGTACATGGAGTATTTGTGGTTTTATGATAAATCAGAAATCCGGTTTGTGCCTTTTTTCTCTCTTTGTTCAATTTCTCTATAATTATTCCCTCTGCACTTTGTTCTTGTGGACGCAATGAAAGATTACCAGAATCCAGACTTCTGATTATTTATGCTAGCTATATATCATCTATGCCTCTCTGATGTCTTCTTATTTCTGTCAAAAACTTTGTCAACTCACTGCAGTGATATTGATCTTTTGGCTGTAGGGTTCTACGAGACACGAATAGCATATTACTCGTGGAGGGGTGCTGAAGGATACCGTTTTGCTTCCATTCCTGATTATTGAAATCTCTCAGAGTCGCTGTACCTGTACCTTTTTAAATGTTTAAAGATTGAATGTATTCTTAAAACTGACGTCAAAAATTTCTTGTATAGAACCAGCATGTATCTGTACCCTATCTTTGGAGTGGTTTGCATCGCAGGACTAATTACAAAATGCTTATAGATTGAGTGTGTTCTTAAAACTGACTTCAAAAATTTCATGTATAAAACCAACATGCCTCTGTACATTATCTCTCGAGCGAATTGCAGCGTAGGACTAATTCCAAGATTGGTTCCATTTCGCCCAGACGAGTGTGTATATCTCGTAGCGTGAACAGTTGTTGAAAGTGCTCAGGAGTCTGTAACGTGACAAGCAGGAATCGGGCAGCAGCAGGTCGGACCCAGTTCACCTACTGAAGCGAACCTTGGAAGTCGATTAGAATATGGCATATGTTATCTTCATGGGGAATGAAGCTAAGAGTCTTGAGGATATGAAAATGGCAGAAAGCTATCAACAAAGGAAGGTAATCAATTCTAACAAAGAATTTTGTGGTAGCACCTTTTTTCTTTGCAAATATTCTGAAAAAAAATTGACAACCCAGCACTGACTCAGAAAAACAATCCGAGCCGCACAAAATAGAATAGCACAATAGGTTGTATAACTTTTCCCTTATATATAACTTTCGGAAAATATAAAACAAAAATAATACTAAATTAACATTATTCTTATTAAAAGTCAATCATTAGAATTACATAAATATTAAATTATTGTAGGAAAATTCGGAATTAGAAATACCTTGACTTTCAAAATTA
Source organism: Trichilia minutiflora (assembly GCA_035590515.1). Taxonomy (NCBI): domain Eukaryota; kingdom Viridiplantae; phylum Streptophyta; class Magnoliopsida; order Sapindales; family Meliaceae; genus Trichilia; species Trichilia minutiflora. The sequence continues at coordinate 1,634,936 of JAVXUL010000021.1, read as the reverse complement.
CTTTCCAAATTTTCTCTTCAAATCCCAAAATTTTACCTTTGAATACCAATTCTACCCCCAATATCAAACAAGCACCCACAGAAAAACAAAGCCCGAATCGGTTGGAGATAACTTCGTCATTGTATTGAATTATAAGGACAATTTTGTCATTTCAGATTATTAATTAACACTAAGAAACGATAAATTGTCGATCGGTTCAACCCTTTGTAACTCCTACAGGAAGAGGAAAAGAGGGAATAAAAATTGAGTGGTAGCAATATTTCTATTAATCTGGTTTTGGGATTTTAGTATTATTATACTAATTTGATCCAAATTACATCATGAACAACTGTTAATCGAGTGCTTCGTGATTTAAATTTTTTTTTTTCTTTTTGGCAAATTTCTGTTCTCTTCTTTTTTTGTTTGGTCCATTTCGTTACTGCAATTTCGCGTCATGGATCAGATTCTCTTTCTCCGTAATTCTCTCCTTCTCTATCTGTATGTGAATGAAAATGGAGATTTGTTATGTCGTTTTCTTCTTTGAATTTCATGTCGTTTTGGTTTTATTTTGAGATCTGCTGTCGCAGGTTAGGGTTATGTTGAAACTATTCTATTGTGCATCGGATTTCATACTTTCTATTTTTACGTTTTTACGAAACTGGGATCTTAGTTTTGTGATTAAAGCTGAGTTTTAGAAGACTTTAGTCAAGTGATTGCAATTTTACAGTTTGACTTCTAGTTGAAAGAGGTAATTATTTTTTGTGTCGGGATAAATTTGAAACTAGTTTGAGTAAGATATGAATAATCAGCTTTTGCAATAAAACTTCTGGTTTTGAAAAATCTGTTCTCTATTTTTTTTTTTTCCAATGAGTTTGCTGAGAACCTAATTAGTTTTTTGTTCGGTTGTACTTATAGAAAGTGGTGAATTTGAGTTTTTGTGGATTCTAAGATAGTAGCTTCGTGATGACTGCATGTGTGTAGTGATAAATTGTTTTTCCTAAGAAACTAAACTGATGGCACGTTTTCCAGAGTAGAATGGAATTTTATACAGGCCAACAATGCTGACATAGATTTTAATGTACCTAGTTTGGAGTTTTTGCATTACCACTAATAATCTATAATCAGTTAGACTTCCCTTTTGTCGCAAAGGGGAAATTACCACCAGTGTTTGTGATCCGGGAGATGTTTTTCCTGGAGAATGTGTTATATAGTTTCACTTATTTTCATACTTTTACTCTAACTAACATCCTGACATTTTTTTATTTTAACAGCTGTGCATGCTTGCCTAATCCTTAATTTTCTTTCCAGGATAAAAAATGGATGGAGGATCTAACCGGGGTGGCAGTGGTGTGGACATGTTTTTACCAAATTACAAGCTTGGTAAAACTCTTGGAATTGGATCCTTTGGTAAGGTGAAAATTGCCGAGCATGCGTTGACTGGCCACAAAGTTGCTATCAAGATACTTAACCGTCGCAAGATTAGGATTATGGAAATGGAAGAGAAAGGTATGAGTTATCTTTTTGGATGATGATCTTGTCTACCCTTATGAATTACTAGTATATTTGTAAATTTGGATAATTTTAATTGCATATTGGGCCCAAAGATATCATTTATTACTCGACTAGCAATTTTTTTCTCTTTATTTTTACTTTTCATTGCAGTGAGAAGAGAGATCAAACTTTTGAGATTGTTTATGCATCCCCACATCATACGACTTTATGAAGTTATAGAAACACCAAGTGACATCTATGTTGTGATGGAATACGTGAAGTCTGGAGAGTTATTTGATTATATTGTGGAGAAGGGCAGGCTACAGGAGGATGAGGCCCGTAATTTTTTTCAGCAGGTATCGATTGGAAATTACGATTTATTGGCTTTTGTTGTTTATATATGTTTTTTGTTGGGTTATATTTGGCAACATTTTTGTCTGCAAGCAGATAATATCTGGGGTGGAGTACTGCCACAGGAATATGGTGGTTCACAGAGACCTTAAGCCTGAGAATTTGCTTTTGGATTCTAAATGTAATGTAAAGATTGCTGATTTTGGATTGAGCAATATAATGCGGGATGGTCATTTTCTAAGGACAAGTTGTGGAAGCCCCAATTATGCGGCTCCAGAGGTATGAACTACACAGTTTAGGATGGATTGCTTATAACATTTGTAGAGGATGCTCCTTTGGTTTTCTCTTATATATATAGGATCATTTGTATTAAGTTTCAATTTCTAAGGTTATGATTCCATTCTTACAGGTTATTTCTGGAAAATTGTATGCTGGCCCTGAAGTGGATGTGTGGAGCTGTGGTGTTATATTGTATGCTCTTCTCTGTGGTACTCTTCCTTTTGATGATGAAAACATTCCCAACCTTTTTAAGAAAATTAAGGTATTGCTACATTTATTTCAATTGAGTTTAATAATTTTCAATTCAGCTAAATCTGCAATGGTTGTTATGGCTGTAGATTATCAATGTACTTATAGTAAATTACCGAGCTTACAGACAATCTCTTTGGAACTTGTCATCAATTTATCAATGATTAATATTACTAAGGCCATTTTGTTCGTGCAAGTTTTTGTTCATTGTCTGTTGCAAATTGTTGGAAATGATGCAATATCCGATGCAAATAAGGGTTCTTGTTAAAATTTTGAAGAATTTCTGCTGAAATGAAGTGTTTGATTGGCATCCTGGGAGAAATAAAAAGTTCTGCAGCAGACTCTTTCTTAATGGACCATAAAACTTCAATTCCAAAAATTGATAGAACATTGTAGAATTAATGTAACTTATTGTTTTATAAATATTTGAATGTTCTATGGTAGTTTCACAATCTGCATCCAGTGAAATGAAGAGTCCATGCAACAGACTTGCTCCATGAAGCTCTTTGTCTCAGAAGCATAAAAACAAGAGAGTAGAACTTGATGGAAGTACTGTAGCTTACTGTTCCACAATGTTTTTGAAAGTTTTATGGAAGCTGATATTTTGAAATTTCTGTAGAAGTTGAAGCCTGTTAAAATTCCTCATACGCTGTTGGCAGTCATCTATTATTTTATTTATTTAATAAATGATACATATCTTTGTTTGGTTTTTCTTCTCTATTGATGTATCCTAAAGATGTAACTCAATCATAAGCCTTTGCTATCATTATTTGGTCTAACTAACCACTAAATTATTTCCAAACTATGTTTTTGCTATCAATCATTCTTTTACTTGCACTGAGAGTGAGTCTTAAATCCTGAACATGCACATCATTTTTTGTCTTCTAGGGTGGGATATATACTCTGCCCAGCCATTTGTCCCCAGGTGCAAGAGATTTGATACCGAGGATGCTTATAGTTGATCCAATGAAGCGAATCAGCATTCCTGAGATTCGTCAACACCCATGGTTCCAAGCCCATCTTCCACGTTATTTAGCTGTTCCCCCACCAGACACAATGCAACAAGCCAAAAAGGTTGGTTGACTGTGTAATTGTTTTTGTTAATGCAAACAGTACATGTATAACCAATAAACTGCTTAAGATTGGTTAATTACCAAATGTCTGTTCCAGTTTTATAAATATCCAAGGGTCAATGTGATAGTTATCTGTTTTGAAGCTTGCAGTTTTGGTTCTTGGGAGATCCAGGTTTACAATGAATATCACTTCCGTTTCTAACCAAACTTGTAAAAATTTATACAACTAGAAACACATTTATTGGATTGAACCTTTGTTAATTCTTAAGTCATAAACTTTGTTATTTGTATGATTATTAATTAAAATAATATTACGTTTCTTGCAGATCGATGAGGAGATTGTCAAGGAAGTGGTTGAGATGGGATTTGACCGCAACCTACTGGTTGAATATCTTCGCAATAGGATACAAAATGAGGTTTGTACTTTCTTAGCTCTGTTCCTATAATTTTCAAATGGTATCTTATTGCATCTCATTTCAGGCTACTGTTACATATTATTTGTTGTTGGACAACCGGTTCCGTGTTTCCAGTGGCTATCTTGGAGCTGAGTTTCAAGAAACCATGGTGAGCTCACACATCCTTAAATTGGTTAGATGCTGGTAATGATTTTGCATGAATTGTGTTTTATTTTGGATTCTTTTGTTTCTAAATAGTCATTTGTACTCATCAGTGGTTTTCAAAATTCATCATAGTGAACTGCCACATTTTATAGCTTCCCATGTCAAATTTACTCAGCTGCGAGTAGTGCCTAGTTAAAATTGCTCGAGTAACATGATATATTTTGGGTTATGGAATGAGTAACTCATTTGTCCTTGAATCATGTGTTTCCTTGGATATCCTACTATGTAGATCATTTTCTTATCTGGTTGATAATAGATATATGGTCAGTTTATTTACATATTTTCGATTATATTTTGAGTTCTAGTAATTTTTTTGTTGCTTTTTTAACAGGAATCTGGTTACAACCGAATGCATCCCAACGAATCTCCAATATCACCTGTTGGGAACCACCTAACAAGGTACATGGAATATCAAGGATCAGGTTTAAGGGGACAGATGCCATACGAAAGGAAATGGGCTCTTGGATTACAGGTTGAGTTTGTGCCTTTTAGCTGTTCTCATGTGTTACCACGTCATGGAACTCTGAATGTTTAATTTGATATTTAATTTTCACTGTTCTTGTTTTGATAGTCTCGAGCCCATCCACGTGAAATAATGACAGAAGTTCTCAAAGCTTTGCAAGAACTAAACGTGGGCTGGAAGAAGATTGGACACTATAACATGAAGTGCAGGTGGATTCCTAGCATTCCTGGTCAGAACGGAGGCATGGTTGACCCAGTCCACGGTAATCACTACTTTGGTGATGAATCTTCCATAATTGAAAATGATGGTGACATCAAGCCTCAAAATGTCATCAAGTTTGAAGTGCAGGTAATACTACTCAAGGATTGCTTGATTTCATTACTATAGTTATTGGACTGTTACGAAAATTGTTTTGCTGCTGATGTACCTTTGCTGCTTGTTCTTGACAGCTCTACAAATCTCGCGAAGAAAAGTACTTGCTTGATCTTCAGAGGGTTGAGGGTCCACAGTTTCTTTTCTTGGATCTCTGTGCAGCATTTCTTGCACAGCTTCGGGTCCTTTAATGCCACAGCCACTACACCCTTTACAAGACCTTTGTCCATGAATCTTTCACGAGGCATGTGAATAAAAGCTTACTATGTACATAATGCTTCTTGCAGTTCAGATCTATGTTCCGCACTTTTCCTTTTATGTTTCAATATTCCCTCGGTTTTATCTTCAAGTTAGTCCTTAAACGGTGAAGCTGACTTGCTCTGGTGAAGTCGATGTTCAGGTTTTGATGCAATCTGCGGAACTCCTTTTATGTAGGAAAATGGCCTTTTGATGTTATGAACCCCAAGGGTTAATTTCCTTCATCAGACGAAAGAATTAAGTTCTTTCATTTGTAAATGTCCCTTTTTACCTTTCTTTAGAATTTCTGTGGATGTTCACACAATTTTTAGGATTTTCTTTTGTTTTATGGATACTTGAAACGTAAAATCTATTTCTGGCTTTGGAATTTTACTATTGAATTAAATCATACATCACTCATTGAATTAAGTTCATTGTGAGACTGTTAGATAACAACAATGACATGTAGTACCTGTGGATACGTTAAAACGTTTTCTCTCTTTATTTTTATCACAATCAAATTAAAAACCATTTCTATAGATACTTCATGTAGGCATCCCTAATTAGATCGTAAGGGATAAAATACGATCAAAATAATGAATGAAATTATATAATCAATTTCATAGATCGGGGGAAGAAAACAAGCATCGAATTTGTTGTTTGATTAGCATTACGTGAAATGGGATAGGATGAATGTTAAATTACTTCAGTGAAGAGGTTTTAATCAATCAGTTAACAAAGCAAATAAGTAAATAAGTGGAAGATCAAGTGAACCCGAAAATGACAATTCCCCATCAATGTTTGAACTCTCTGAATTTTCTTCCGCTTTCTTTCCCATTATTTCCATTTTCTCTTCTTCAGATATTTTCATCCCCATTTCTACGTTCTTGTTGCTACATGTAGTCTGAAGTTTGATTTGTTGCTCTGATTTGCCACTATTCTTCACATTTCCTGATTCCAGCCACAGTTTTAAGCACTCAGGTATTCCATTGAAAGCATAAAGAGATGCTGAGAATTTCCTCTCATATTTCATTCTCTTTATTGCAGTTCTAAGCATTGATGGCTCATATGTATAGTTTTCTGGCTCTACTTGCTCTTCAATCTCTGCTGCAATCTCAAATGGTGAGTAGTAACAAGAAGATCAGATGTTGTCCAAGAATTGGAAATCTAGAGTCTCCATTTCAGTCCCTGCTTCTTCTTCTTCTCCTCCATCTTCCCCTACAAAATTAGCATCATTCAAAAAATAATCCAAGCCTGAACTTTCCTCTTCCTTCTCCGTCAAGCAAGACTCGACACTTCTTGTCATGGAGTCTAAAGCATTACTCTCATTTGTTTTAATGACACTGTTATCATCACAAACGTTGTAATCTTCAGGATCGTTTGGAAAATCAGTGAACTGCATCTCACTGAAATCCACTCTTTCTCTATACTCCTCTGCTTGTTGCTTCTGTGGCTGGTTAACAGGGAAAGAAGTTGACCGGGAAGAAGAATTAGAATTGATTATTGCTTTGTGTCTTTGAAGAAGGAGATTAGTAATCTTTGAAGAAAGAGCTGGAGTTGAAAAAGAAGAAGGTGAACAAGGCCAGAAATTAGTCCTTGTATTGGCTCCGCGAAGCAAGCAAGTAGCTTCATCATAAGCTCTGGCAGCTTCTTCAGCAGTATCGAAAGCTCCTAACCACACCCTTAACTTTTGTATGGTATCCTTATTCTCTGCGACCCATTTGCCTGAAGGCCTTTGCCGTACTCCGCGCTTTCTATCTCTTCTTGCTCCTTCTAGTGCGGCAGCAGCAGCAGCTTCTTTCACCATTTCATCCCAAGTCATATTTCCTTCGCTATCATTTTTCTCTTCCAATCCTTGTCTAGCTTTCCTCTTCCTAGCCATAGTTTTTGTCAAGTAACTGGGGAATTCAATGATTTTGAGAGAACAGATTTTCGATTTTGATGCTTTTTGTTTTCTGTTATTCTGCTTTCCACTTCTGTTTTTATATATGAAGAAAGCAAAGATCCTGTCAAAGGAAAGTGATTTTTTGAACAAGTCTTTAAGTGCTTGTTTACACCATTTTGTATTTTTTTAATTTCGGCTCAAAATCGAAACATATGGAAGTTTATAGATGTTATGCACAAAAATGTTTCATTTGACAAAGCCAAAAGAGTATCTAGCTTTTACTTCTCGGCACCTTATTAACAGCTATTTTAAAAGCAGTTTTTTTTTTTTTATATGCTGATAATGGGGAAATTATTTTAGTCTTGTAACAGGTGATTTGTCATTTAGCATCAGCAGACAAGCTTTGAAGTCAGCGCTATCTTGAAAAAGACCAATTCGAAGTCTTTCTATTGTATGACATTGTAGCTCAAATCAAATGCATTATTTTCCATGCTATAAGTGATTCCAAAAGGATGCGCTTATTGTCAAAATCTTAATGGCGCAGTGTAGTCTATTTTTCAGTAAATGGTGTGAACTAATAAGTGTTTTCTTCCGGTTAACAGTGTGTCTGGGAGTGATTTGAATACTATCAAAGCCTTCTTTTTTAATCTTAGCGCAATTTTTGGTTAAAATGGACAGAAGCAATTTTGGATTAAAATGGACTTCCTGCAGTACTTAGGACTTCAAACACACAATTCTGATTTAATGGGATAATTTCGGCTCCGTCTGAGATTATTGTTGAAATAATTAAAAGTGATTTTGATTAGTCAAAATTTAAGTAAGATTTTGTTCAAAATTAGTCATTTTACAGTAGATTTTGAGAAGGAAAGAAGGAGGTACTTTTAAAAATCTGATTTTCAGAAGCGATTTTATTATAAATATATTTTCAAATATGTTCTCATATAAATAATAAAAATTTTAAATTAACTTTAAACAAATTAATAATTTTCATTTGTAATTAAAAAACAATATTATTAAAATTTGAATAAAATATGATCTACTAAAATTGTATCACATAAATTATTATATTGTATTTAATGTGAAATATGATTAGAATAAATTACGTAAAAAAAATTATTTTAAAATTTGAATTTATTAATTGTTATTTAATTAAATTAATTTTTTTTAAAATTTAAATTTAATTACTATATATTAAATAAGTTTTTAATTATAATTTTATTAAACACAATAATTTTTAAAAATATTTATGTAAATTTACCATTTTATTTTATTTTTTATTAATTATTAACAATAAATAATATGATGTTTTCTTAAGAAAATTGAGGTCTCATCCCATCGTCATCATGATGATAAGAAAAATTTAGAATGAATTTACACTCAAAAGAGATTGCAAACAAAACTCCCATGAGAAGAATGATGAAAACAAAGAAGAGAGCTCCCATCCCATGTGTGGACTGTAAAGTCATAACAGTAAAAAAAACAAAAGTAAATTAAATTATTTTCATGTACAAACAAATCTTAGCTTTTTGTATTTTTGTTATGTTGGTTTTAATTATTTATTTATTTCCTTGAATTTAACTACCACTAAAGATTTTTCATTTTTTTAATATTAATAAAACCAATAAAATAAGTAATCAACAAATAAAGAATATATTATACATTACCCATCTCATGAAAGAGAAGAAAGAAAACAAATATTTAATTTATTAGCAAATAAAAAAGATTAAATTATTTTTACAAACAAAGCCAAGATCACGTAAAGTTATTCATTTTCACCCTTGGGATGTGAGAAAGTTGATGATTTTACCCCAATGTTTTATAGGTTCAAGTCCTTCGTTTAGTAAGTCCTATCATATCCAACCTATTAGATTTATATACCTAACCTCTTTCGGATTTTAATCCATTTGATTCAAAACAAAGGTGATTAACATTTCATGTGGGAGAAAATATTTACCATTGTGGATTGCAACACATCCAAAATTTTGAAATTTGATAGGGTTTGCCTGAATATTTTAACAAATTTTTAATTTTTCCAAAATCAAGAGGTAAAATATTTTTTTCAATTTTTATGATCTAATAATAAAAATTTAATATGATAATTTAACGTTTATTTTGAATTCAAGTCATCAAAATTTTTTTATTAAAATATTTAAAAAGTTAAATTATAAATTTTATTTAAATTATTTTGTTAAATATAATAATTGTTAAACGTATATTTTTTATTAAATAAATTAAAATTTTTTTATGTATTAATTAAAAAAAAGGAATGTTTTTTACTTTCAATATAATCTAAGCAGTCTAAAGAAGACAAATTCTAACTTTTGGTGCCATTTGTTATGATGATGTTATCCATCATTATTTTAAAATATAATTATACTGAAATAAAACAAAATAGCACCTGTCAACCGCCATTATTGTTCCTCCACGTGGCTGTCTGATGATAGAGTAGATGTCTTCTCTGAACCGATATAAAAATAGAAGATAATTTGTAATAATATTGACAATCAATTTTTTATTTTTTATTTTTCAAATTCCTAGGCAAAGAATGAGTATATGCCATTAAAATACATGCAGCTTGAAAAGGCAAACTCTAGAATTAACGATGACAGTACAAGTGTGATAAGAAAAACAAGCATGAGATTTGAAAGCACCGGAATCCTTTTCATGGCAGAAATAAGTGGAAGAAAGAAAGCATATGGAATAAACTCAACTTTCATTTCATCACTTTAAAGTGTGCTCGCTTTCTTGGAAGACTAACAGCTTTAAAGCAAGAAAGCTCCCAGCACAAGTTTCCGCTATTTCAAGACAACATAATTTTGCATATTAAGATAAGCCACTAGCACTATGTAAAAATTGGGCATGCAGTTTCATTAACTAAATGAAACAGAAACAAATGATATCAGTATAATTGCATCCTGTAATCAAGTAACAGCAATCAGAAAACGATGCTCAAATAGGGTAAGAAAACAACACAATCAATATTACAACATAAAATACAGCCGAAAATCCTTTAGCTTGCAATTTCATCTCAGTTTACACACCATGGGAGTTTTCCATTTCACTAGAGCCAAACCATTCATAACTGAATAAGGCGCACATGCTACAAGAAGACAAACAATCACTACAATCACTAGCTTCAAACTTCGACATCATGAAGAAGAGGAGAATTACGCCCATCACTGCTCCTTGAGTATTGGCGGACTGGCATCAAGGATGGATCCTGGTATGCAGTTACCAACTTTTTGTAGAATTCTGTCATAGAAGGATCATTTTGGTCTGCTCTATCTTTCTTCATTAAACACTGCACGATATACTATATTTAGTCACTTTCCTGGATGGATGCATGAAGAATTCAACACTTTGTAGCAAACAAGAAAAAAATGGGGAAAAAATTATGCACAATAATGTATAGGTGCTTGATGTTTGGCTTAAAATGCAATACAATATGGATTGTTAATATGTCAATGTACCTCAGTTGGATAAGCTTCAAATATTGGCAGAAACCTTTTCCGGCAGTACTCATTAAAAAGAAGTGTGAGAATTGGAAGGGGAATGGTTAAACTGGATGCCAGGGGAAGCTTCTTAAGCCCAAATATCCCAATTGCAATAATGTGCATCAGTATCAAGGAAAATATTATTGAGCTGTGCACAATAGGCCAAAACTTTCCCCCAGTTTCAAACTTTGGTGCATATACATTCATTAGCTGCAAAATAAAAATAAGATGAACACAAAATAATAGTTAAATATGAATGAAAGTAGAAATACAAATTTAACTGCTTTTTTAATCACCGTTTTTAATTTGCATTGGAATGGTAGACATTATGTAAAATCAACATATTTTGCAATACCCAAAGTTTCGTAAATCTTTGTCTTCCAATTATCCATTTTTCCGTTTGCATTGATTGGAAGAAATTAAGAAAATAAAGACGTTTAAAAACTAGCATCAGTATAAATCAACAATAACATTTCGAAGGAAAGCTATTACTTGCACTCACCTGGTTGCGATAGATGATGTACCCGAGGCAATAGTAAACTAAGAGAAATGGAAGAATTAGTGGAGCAAGGAAGAAGTATGTGATTCCAAGAAGGCCAAAGAAGATAATCCTTGGAATCTCACTGTGGTAAGGAATTGATGGAACCTCAAGTTCATCACTAGCATTTTGAGAAAATAGTCTACTCATGAAACTATAAATGAGCGGAAATAGTTGAAATAGTTCTGATGATATACTGGTCCATCCAGACGTCACAACATATGCAATGAAGAATGATGCCTACCAAAAAAAAAAGTGAAACAAAGCACTCCGTCATTAGTTGAAAAAACTCACTAAAGAGAAAACTCCCTATACAATTATTTTACGCTAAATCAAAATTAATAGCAAGCACATATTTCAACCTGAGCTGGAACACCTTCAGCAAGCACTTGCGGAATTTTCTTGGGTTCAAAAATGAACTGAACACTATATAGAGCTGTTCCTGATAGTACATTTGCAAAGAAAATGTTCCATACAGTAAACCACCAGACCTTGAAACAAGCACTTTTCTCTATCTGGCTAAGAGATATGTATCCTTGGATAGAGGAAAGGAATATCATGACAGGTGGCACAAAAGATAGGAACAACTGAAGAATAAGACTAGGAAGATATCCTGTAATTAATTGACTGACGAATGTCCTGCAACTCAAAAGATTGTAGATTCATTATAAGTCCTACATAAGATTTAATGCTTGTATAATAAATTCATGGAGGAGTATCGGTTCCACAGGACCTAATACAAATGTCAAAGAACTTTTGAATGTGTTGAAACATGCTTTGACTTGGGATTTATGATATTCAGTAAGCAGTAAAGTAAGAAAATTTCCACTTACAGGCGAAGTATGCCATTTAGGAAAGGGAACCATGTTTCCAACTGTTCCAAATGAGTAAGACCTTGCACTAATACAACTGGAAGAAGGAATAAGATTGTAAGACCAATCGACGCAACTACCACCACCAACTTGCAAATCCATCTTTTCATGAATGATGCAGAAAAGAAAGGCCAGTAAACATCCTGAGGCTCGGGAGCTTGCTCAGTGACCCACTCAGTGGGATTGACCACCTGTTGGATGTTTAGAGCTATTGTAGCACCAAAACGTGACTTAAAAGACACGAAAGCAGCCGGAACTTCCTAAATGTTTGTAAGAAGCAATTGCATCAGAATAACTTCACATAGGAAAAAAAAAAATCCTACTGGAATTATCAACTGGGTATGCAATGGATACATGTGCATAGACTCTTTCCTAGAGCTAGCAGTATAAAATTTAACTGCAGTTTCTTCTGATTCAGCTGCTTATGTAACAATCAATCCCTATGAACCAAGGCTGATGTCATAAATCAAACAATTATACATCAATAACAACAGAATTTCAGCCGGATTAACGGCAAAACCACCCTTTGTAAAATATGAAGGTTCCCCATAAGCCAAAAATGTCACCTAGTTATAGAAGTAAATATAGAGACACACAAAAGGACACACCTTTACTGCCAATGACGATTGCTCCATTCTCACATTATCCTGTAAATCTTCCAACTTCTTTTCATACTGGTCCAAAAGATCAACATTCCGTCCAAAAAGTCCCAAAAAGCCGTCTTGCTTGTACCTTTCATGAGAATACTTGTTCGAATTTAAGTGGGAAAGTCTTCTATACAGTTTCTCTGCATCACTCTGTAGAGGATAACCCATAATTATCAAAAATCTAATATGATAAAGCAATAGAAAGAAGTACAAGTTCATCAAAATAACAATCATAGTGGCAGTGATATATCTGGCACAATTTTAAATCTTGGAGAACTAATGTGTATAGAAACTTGCAAAATTGCAGTGACATGAATATATGATTCAGAAGAGGCAATTTCAAAAGTCTGCATCATAAATATCAAAGAAATTGCATTTCAGAATTTTGGTAAAAGGTGTAACACATTTTACAGACTTGAACGTTATAAGTCATCTTACAACTTGGTAAGTTTGAATTTAGTTTCTAGAAAGTGTTAGCTGAATGCAAAGATTTCCTTTTTTTTTTTCCTATTCTCTGGTAAACTATTTGCATCATTATCCCTAAACCTTCCTACAGGACACGTTAATTGAAAATTTTTCTTTTAGTTTAAACATACCATGTAAGATATGATGACATTCTAAAAAGAAAAATCAAGCTTCTAAACAAATTTCATCAATAAGTGTGGGATCAAGAAGACACTTACAATAAGTTTTTTAATTTTGTTTGTTCGACGAACCACTGTATGTGAAAGATAAGTAGACGGATGATACTCTTGGAAGAAGCTTTCAACAACTTCACTGAAGCTGCTCTGAGATGAAGGGATGCTACGGACTAATATTGTATATTGATGAGGCTGAGGCTTGGATGAATAGAAATGAGAAACCCTTTTTGTTGAAATATATACATATTCCTACAAATTATAGAATCATTATGTTAAAATTTATAAGGACGCATTTGTTTTCATGAATGAGCAAAGTGCAACTGCATTGACAGAGTAGTTATACTTACAGAATAAAGAAGATAGCAAACAACTGCAGTGAAAACATATGCAGCACAGAAGTGAATCCATAACCTTCACAAAGGCCAAAACTAAAATCAGAGATTTTTCATCAAAATTAGCCAAATGTTAATTCATATAAGATAGAAATAATAGATGCTTGGACAAAATTCGTGTAAGATAGAAATAATGGATGCTTGGAGAATTTTCTCATAACTCATATCCCAATGTGAGCTTATAATAATAATGACAGGATAATACTAGTATAATTTTGAAAAATTATATATACACCTTTGCAAACCAATTTGTGGCAAACAAACTGAAATTGACGAAAACAATATTCTAAGTTAGAAGAATGCTATACACAAACATAGCCACGAGCAACAGATGTAAAAAGTCAATTAAATTCGAAACATCTGTGTGATATCCTCTGGCAACACGAATGAATTCTATATCCAGTTGGAATAAAAGTCAACTAGGCATATGCTATAGACGTTCACACCAAACAAGATATTGCATTATCTATCTAGCACATTATAATGATATCAAGGCACAGGAATTAACTACAATAAACATGAACTTACATATACTCCATAAATGCATTCTATCGGGAAGGAAAAAACATGATACAAGAGCAACCAAGGACGTAGAGACCATTTGCAATTTTGAAAAGCAAGCGATATTGAAACATTTAGCTGAGGAAATTACCACTTTGGCGTGAAAGTCTGGAAACAAGAAGCATCAAGTATCTATGATATTCAACTATGCATGGATATCTTAACAATCAACAATGCAAGGATGAGTAAAAATTGGGGTGGGAGATATTCAATTGCAAGTTTTCATCAAATCTTATGTCATATTAATAGATAATTTTATCTCTAGCTTCGATAGACACAGATAAAAGTGAAATTCTATTTACCTGTTTGAGCCAACATTGACATTTGAAATGCTGAACGAATCCAAAGACTTGTTTGGCAAATCAGAAAAATCATAACTCAGCTGGCTCCCCAAAAAATTAATGGGGAGGAGAATGAAGATACCGATAATGGCACCAACAATAAACACCTTCAAACTGTATTTTGTTAGGAAATAAAAATCAGTTCACTTGAACATAATCTGTGATAATAAGGGGGAAGAAAAAAGAAAAAATATGACAAAAAAGAAAAAAGATATATGCATCCCTCATTACAGTATGAATTATACTATCTAAACCAATTATAAATTTTAATCCACAATTCGACTAAATTGGTGTCCGAATGGTTTGATTCCAAGAACCTAATTACCTGAAGATAAAAATGCGCATAAATACCACAGCATCCAAGCCTAATGTCGACAAGAGTTCTTCTTCAGATGGCGCCCACGCCTGTCTAACCCATCCAGGAGATGGCAGTAACCTTTCCAAGTTGAAATCACCTCCTTGCTGAGATTTCTTCTCTTTATCAACCAAGCGTGGAGCATAGACAACTCGATTACCCGGTTGGTTCCTCAATATAGAATACAGAGTGAAAAACAAGAAACAAAGGCCAAGATTGATCCCCACAGAAGTTAAGAGAGCAGAAAGTATCATTTCTTCCAAAGAACATCCAAAACATCAACCAAATTCAAACCTTTCAATTCAGCAACTGCACAAAACGTTGGAAATATCATTAAAAATTGAAAAACGAAACTTCTTCCAAGTTTCTACATAAAAACAAAACCCCACCCGAAAAAAATTTCAGAAAGCTCAAGAAGGATTAAGCCCACTTCAAGTTTTGAACAAGTGATTATAAATTTATCCTCACAGCAACCTTAGTACCATCTATAATAGGTAAAAAAAAATTTCACTGGGATTGCGAGCAGCCATTGTTGAATTAGTTGTTAGTGTTAAGCAACGAAAATTTACAGAATACCAACGTCCAGAACATAATGGAAGATTGAATGATTAGTAAAACAGTGATGAAAAAGAGAGAGATCGAACCAGAAAAAGGATCAGGTATTCATTGATCGTAAGTTATTCGAAGTTTTGTTTGTCAACTTTATTCTTTACTCGATGCAAGTCCAAAACCGACTACCAGAGTTGAATTGACGATTTTACCCTTCTTGGTTGGCTGGTGTAAGCTTTTGATTGGATTTGGATGGGGAATAAATATTAATGAAGAAAAAACAAATGTAATTAATGAGAGTTACGACCACTTCATTTTCAAATGTTTTTTTTTTTTTCATTTTTTTGGGAAATTAAGATTGTTAATTAAAAACAAATCTTGATTTGATCGAGAGTACAAACTAATTAATTAATATGATAATATTATATTTTAAACTTTAATTCATATAATTTAATATAATAATATTATATATTATTGTATGTCTCATATAATTTATGTTCTTATTACTGTTAAAATAATTTTAATTTCCTAAAATCAAGAATATTTGTCACTGTTCTATTAAATGTTATATGTTAAGTTGATTTTATATTTTAATTGTTTATCATAAAAGCAAGAGTTTGGGATTGATTCGCTCTTTTACTTGAATCGAATAAAATTTTTAAAGTTATTTATAATTAATTTCCTTTAAATAAAATAAACTCAATTATTAATATTTTTTTAAAATCAAATTACTTCATATAATTGATGTTATTTTAAAATCAAATTACTTCATATAATTGATGTTAACTATAATAAAAAAAATTTAATGTTTATTTCGGCATTAAAAAGTGTGAGAATAAATGGACCCAAATAAAGAGAATTTTATTCTTAAAGGAAAATCTTCGAAACCTAATTTTATCCCGGGAAGAAGAAACGTTTTTGGGAACCGCGAAAACGCGCAGGACAAAACTCGAAAGATCCCGTGTTCTAATCATCTCAAACAAATTACTTTTTTCATTTCAAGACCCATTTCATTCTATTTCGGTGCTCAATTTAAATGAAAACATCGGATTTCACTCACTCTTGTCTATCGTGATCTCTCGAAATTCTCATCAGTTCCCTTCGCAGAAGAATTTCCCAGGTGGGGTTTCCTCGAAGATTAATAAAAGGTGTTGTTTTTCACACTCAATTTAATGGTTTTTGTATCATTTGAAATTGACCTGGATGGCATTAATTCGTTCATGTTATGGGACTTTTATATGATTTTAGAATTTGTTTTCGTGTTAGTCCCAGTTTGAGTCTTTAGTTCTTTGTTTTAATTGGGTTAGATATGGTTGCTATGATTTGTATTGTGGGATTTGTTTCCCTTGGTACATTTCGTTTAGAGTTAGCAGATTAAAATTATTCTAATGATTTCCAAGGTTTTATTGTGTTGTGCATTTGATTTTTAAATTGTTTCTGTTTTCTGATTTTGTTAAGTAGAGTAGCTGGTATGATTTGGCTAGGCTTCCACCCTTTGTTTGCATAGTTACTGGGGGCATGGTTCGAGAGTAAGTTGAATTATCAAAGAAAACTGGGAATGGGTCATTTAAATTTGCAGTCTGGAAGCAATGAGTTCTGTAGAGGAGTTAAGGATCGCCCTATTAAGCCATCGAGGGCTGCTTTTGCTTGTATGATAAATTCTGAAATAGGTGCGGTTTTGGCTGTGATGAGGAGAAATGTACGGTGGGGAGTTCGTTATATGGCTGATGATGATCAGCTAGAGCATTCACTTATTCGTTCATTAAAAGATTTGAGGAAACAAATATTTTTATGGCAAAATCAGTGGCATAATGTGGACCCGGCTGTGTATTTACAACCGTTTTTGGATGTAATTCAATCTGATGAGACCGGTGCACCAATTACGGGAGCTGCTTTGTCATCTGTTTACAAAATCTTGGCCCTTGATGTACTTGATCTTGATACCATGAATGTGGGAGAAGCTATGCATCTGATAGTTGAAGCTGTAACAAGCTGTCGGTTTGAAGTAACTGATCCAGCCTCTGAAGAAGCAGTACTGATGAAGATACTTCAGGTTCTTCTAGCTTGCATGAAAAGCAAGGCAGCAGTTAAGTTGAGCAATCATCATGTCTGCAACATGGTAAATACTTGCTTCCGTGTAGTT
>JAVXUL010000021.1:1602866-1617304 GCA_035590515.1 Trichilia minutiflora | reverse complement strand
TTGCTTTTGGATTCTAAATGTAATGTAAAGATTGCTGATTTTGGATTGAGCAATATAATGCGGGATGGTCATTTTCTGAAGACAAGTTGTGGAAGCCCCAATTATGCTGCCCCAGAGGTACGAACAATACAGTTTAGTATGTA
The DNA here is from genome assembly GCA_035590515.1 of Trichilia minutiflora. NCBI lineage: Eukaryota > Viridiplantae > Streptophyta > Magnoliopsida > Sapindales > Meliaceae > Trichilia > Trichilia minutiflora. The sequence goes on along the minus strand of JAVXUL010000021.1, from coordinate 1,617,161 downwards.
CTGCTAATAACTTGAGTAGAGGACACTCCTTTGGTTTTCTGTTATATAAATAGGTTTCTTTTGTATTAAGTTTCAATTTCTAAGGTTATGATTCCCTTCTGACAGGTTATTTCTGGAAAATTGTATGCTGGCCCTGAAGTGGATGTGTGGATCTGTGGTGTTTTACTGTGTGCTCTTCTCTGTGGTACTCTTCCTTTTGATGATGAGAACATTCCCAATCTTTTTAAGAAAATTAAGGTATTGCTGCATTTATTTCAATTGAGTTTAATAATTTTCAATTCAGCTAAATCTGCAATGGTTGTATTGGCTGTAGATTATCAATGTACTTATGGTAAATTACCAAGCTTACAGACAATCTCTTTGGAACTTGTCATCAATTTATCAATGATTGCTATCAATAAGGTCATTCTGTTCTTGCAAGATTTTGTTCATTGTCTATTGCAGATTGTTGGAAATGTCCTAATATCCAATGCAAACAAGGGTTCTTGTTAAAAATTTTGAAAAATTTATACTGAAATAAAGAGCTTGATCGGTATCCTGGGTGAAATAAAGAGTTCTGTCACAGACTCTTTCTTAATGGAGTATCTTGTCTTAGAAACTTAAATACAAAAAAATTGAGAGAACTTGGTAGAATAAATGTAACTTATTGTTCCATAGATATTTGACAGTTCTATGGCAGTTGCACAAACTGCACCCTGTGAAATGAAGAGTCCATGCAACACACTTGCTCTATGGAGCACATTGTCTTAGGAACTTAAAAACAAAAGAATAGAACTTGATGGAAGTAATGTAGCTTATTGTTCCACAATTATTTTAAATTTCTATGGAGCTGATATTTTGAAAGTTCTGTACCAATTGAAGCCTGTTAAAATCCCTTTTATGCTACTGGCAGTCATCCATTATTTATTTATTTATTTCATGAATAATGAATATCTTTGTTTGGCTGTTCTTCTCTATCGAGATATCTTATGGATGCAACTTAATCATAAGCCTTTGCTATCATTGTTTTGTCTACCTAACCACTAAATTATTTCCAAACTATGTTTATGCTATCAATCAGACTTTTACTTTCACTGAGAGTGAGTCTTAAATCCTGACCATGCACATCATTTTTTGAACTCTAGGGTGGGATATATACTCTGCCCAGCCATTTGTCTCAAGGTGCAAGAGATTTGATACCGAGGATGCTTATAGTTGATCCAATGAAGCGAATCACCATTCCTGAGATTCGTCAACACCCATGGTTCCAAGCCCATCTTCCACGTTACTTGGCTGTTCCCCCACCAGACACAATGCAACAAGCAAAAAAGGTTGTTTGACCATGTAATTGTTTTTATTAATGTGAACAGTAAATGTATAACCAATATACTGCTTAAGATTGATTAATTACCAAATGTCTGTTTCAGTTGTATAAATATGGGTGACTGTGATAGTTATCCGCTTTGAAGCTTGCATTTTTGGTTCTTGGGATCCAGGTTTACAATGAATGTCACTTCCATCTCTAACTAAACTTGTAATAAATTTATACAGCTAGAAACACATTTATTGGAGTGAACCCTCTTGAATTCTTAAATCATAAACTTTGATATTTGTATAATGATTAATTTATATAATTTTATGTTTCTTGCAGATCGATGAGGAGATTGTTAAGGAAGTGGTCAAGATGGGATTTGACCATAACCAACTGGTTGAATATCTTCGCAATAGGATACAAAACGAGGTTTGTACTTTCTTAGCTCTGTTCCTATAATTTTCAAATGATGACTTATAACTTGCATCTCATTTCAGGCGACTGTTACATACTATTTGTTGTTGGACAACCGATTCCGTGTTTCCAGTGGCTATCTTGGAGCCGAGTTTCAAGAAACCATGGTAAGCTCATATATCCTTAAGTTGATTATATGCTGGTCAGTAATGGTTTTGTATGAATTGTGTTTTATGTTACTTTTTTTTTTTGGTTTCTAAATAGTCATTTGCATTCGTCAGTGGTTTTGAAAATTCATTAGACTGAACTGCCACATTTTCTGGCTTCCCATGTGAATTTACTCAGCTGTGAGTATTGTCTCGTTAAAATTGCTTGGGCAGTATGATATATTTTGGGTCATGTAAATGAGTACTTCATTTGTCCTGGAATCATGTGTTTTCTTGGATACCCTACTATGTAGATCATTTGTTATCTGGTTGATAATAGTTATATTTTCAATGCATTTACATATTTTATTTTATATTATGAGTTCTAGTGAAATTTTTCTTTGCCCTATTCAAATAAAACTTTACAGGAATCTGGCTACAACCGAATGCTTCCCATCGAATCTCCAATATCACCTGTTGGGAACCACCTAACAAGATACATGGAATATCAAGGATCAGGTTTAAGGGGACAAATGCCCTATGAAAGGAAATGGGCTCTCGGATTACAGGTTGAATTTGTCTTTTAGCCGTTTTCATGTGTTATTTACCACATCATGGAACTTTGGATGTGTAATTTGATCTTTAATTTTCTTTGTTCTCATTTTAACAGTCTCGAGCCCATCCTCGTGAAATAATGACGGAAGTTCTCAAAGCATTGCAAGAACTAAATGTGGGTTGGAAGAAGATTGGTCACTATAACATGAAGTGTAGGTGGATTCGTAGCATTCCTGGTCAGAGTGAAGGCATGGTTGACCCAGTCCACGGTAATCACTACTTTGGTGATGAATCTGCCATAATTGAAAATGATGGCGCCATCAAGCCACCAAATGTCGTCAAGTTCGAAGTACAGGTAATAGTACTGAAGGATTGCTCAATTTCATTATTATAATTGTACTGTTAAGATAATTGTTTTACTGCTGATGTATCTTTGCTGGTTGGTCTTGACAGCTCTACAAATCTCGTGACGAAAAGTACTTGCTTGATCTTCAGAGGGTTGAGGGGCCACAGTTTCTCTTCTTGGATCTCTGTGCAGCTTTTCTTGCACAGCTTCGGGTCCTCTAATGCTGTTCCCTCTAGAAGACCTTTGTCCTTGAATCTATCACGATGCATGTGAATAAAATCTTACGATGTACATAATGCATCTTGCAGCTCATATCTATGTTTTTCACTTTTCCTTGTCTTTTTCAATATTCCCTTGGTTTTACATGGGTAATTTTAGTTTCAAGCTGGTCATTAAACGGTGAAGCTGGCTTCCTTCGGTGAATCAATGTTAGCCCAGGTTTTGATGCAGTCTGCGAAACTCTTTTTATGTAGGAAATTCTCCTTGATGTATGAAACCCTAAGGATTAATTTTCTGCACTAGATGAAAGAATTAAGTTCTTTCATTAGTAATTGCCTTTTATAACCTTTCTTTAGATTTTCTGCGGATGTTCAGAAATTTTTTTGGTTTTTCTTTTGTTTTATGGAGCTTGAACCATAAAATACTTTTAGCTTTGGAATTTTAACAAGGAATTAAATAGTACATCACTGAATGAATAAAGTTCATTATAAGAACTATTTGATAACACTGATGGCGTGTAATACCTATGGATATGTTTAACAACTGTCACAGGTTAGCAATTCCCCAACAAGTTGTACGCGTTTTCTTTTATCTTTATCACAATCAAATTTGAAAACCCTTTCTATAGATGCTTCATGTAGGCATTAGTAATTAGATCAACCTCTAATGCTAATGATAGAACGGGTAATCCAACCTTTTATTCCGAGGGATGTAACTTACCTGCTTCTGTTTTTGGCTTAACTCGCTTAAATGTACCAAAATAATGAATGAAATTATCAAGGCATGTATCAATTTCATTGATCGTCGGAAGAAAACAAGCATTGTATTTGTTGTCTGATTAGCAGTACATGAAATGGGATGAAAGTTAATTACTTCAATGAAGAAGTTTTAATCAATCAGTTGACAAAGCAAATAGGTGGAAGATCAAGTGAGCTCCAAAGAGACAATTCCCCATCAATGTCTGAACTCTTTGAATTTTCATCCTCTTTCTTCCCTATCATTTCCATTTTCTCTTGTTCAGCTATTTTCTTCCCCATTTCTATGTTCTTGTTGTTACAAGCAGCCTGAAGTTTGGTTGGTTGCTCAGATTTGCCACTATTCTTCACATTTCCTGATTCCAGCCTCAGTTTTAAGCACTCGGGTATACCATTGAAAGCATAAAGAGAGGCTGAGAATTTCCTCTCATATTTCATTCTCTTCATTGCAGCTCTAAGCATTGATGTCTCATCTGCGTAGTTTTCTAGCTCTACTGGCTCTTCAATCTCCACTGCAATCTCAAATGGTGAGTAGTAACAAGAAGATCCAACATCGTCCAAGAAATGGAAATCTAGAGGCTCCATTTCAGTCCCTTCTTCTTCACCTACGTCATCCCCCACGAAATTAGCATCACTCAAAGTATAATCCAAGCCTGAACTTTCCTCTTCCTTCTCGGTCAAGCAAGACACGAAACTCGTTGTCGTGGAATCTAGAGCAGTACTCTCAGGAGTTTTAAGGATATTGTTATAATTGCAAACATTGTAATCTTCTGGATCGTTCAGAAAATCAGTTAACTGCGTTTCACTGGAATCCATTCCTACTTCTATATACTCCTCTGCTTGTTGCTTCTGAGGCTGGTTAACAGGGAAAGAAGTAGACTGCGAAGTAGAATTAGAATTGTTTCTTGCTTTGAGTCTTTGAAGAAGGAGATTAGTAATCTTTGACGGAAGAGCTGGAGTTGAAAAAGAAGAAGGCGAACAAGGCCAGAAATTTGTCCTTGTATTGGCTCCACGAAGCAAGCAAGCAGCTTCATCATAAGCTCTTGCAGCTTCTTCAGCAGTATCAAAAGTTCCTAACCACACCCTTATCTTTTGTATGGTATCCTTAATCTCTGCAACCCATCTGCCCGAAGGCCTTTGCCGTACTCCGACAAAGCGCTTCCTAGCTCTTCTTGCTACTCCTAGTGCAGCAGCAGCAGCTGCTTCTTTCACCATTTCATCCCAACTCATATTTCCTTCGTTATCATTTTTCTCTTCCATTCCTTCTCCAGTTTTTCTCTTCCTAGCCATAGTTCTTTGAAAATTAACTTCTAAGTCAAGTAACTGAGGAATTCAATGATTTTGAGAGAACAGATTTTGGATTTTGATACTTTTTTCTTTCTGTTTTCCACTTTCCGCTTCTACTTTTTATATATGAAGAGAGCTAAGATCTTGTCAAAGGAAAGTGATTTTTGAACAAGTCTTTAAGTGCTTGTTTACAACCTTTTGTATTTTCTCAATTTCGGCTCAAAATCGAACCATATGGAAGTTTATAGAGACTATGCACAAAAGTTTCATTTGACCAAGCCAAAGGGTATCTAGCTTTTACTTCTCGTCACCTGGTTAACAGCTATTTTAAAAAGCACTTTTTTATAATATGCTTGATAATAGGGAAATTGTTTTAGTCTTATAACAGGTGATCTGTCAATAGGCATCAGCAGACAAGCTTTGAAGTCATCGCTATCTCGAAATAGACCAAATTGTATTTTTTCTATTGTATGACATTGAAGCTCAAATGCATTATTTCCCATGCCAAAAGTGATTCCAACAGGAAGCCATTTTTGCAAAAATCTCAATATTGCAGTGTTGTCTGTTTTCAGTAAATGATGTAAACTAATATGTGCTTTTTACCGGTTAACAGTGTGTCAGAGAGTGATTTGAACATGTCAAAAGTGTTTCTTTTTTTTATCTTAGCGTAATGTTTGGTTAAAATGGACAGAAGCATTTTTCTGAATTAAAAAAAGGACTTCTTGGAGTCATTAGCACTTCAAACACGCAATTCTGATTTAATGGGATAACTAAGAAAACCAGTTAAAAAGTGCTTTCAAATAGTTAAAACACTTTTATCTCAAACAGTGTATCTTGGAGTGATTTCAACGCTATTAAAAGTGCTTTTAAATAGTTAAAAGCACTTCTTGAAGGGCTCTCCACTCCCAAATTACTTTGAAGTCATTTGCAAACCCACGTAATAATAACAAGAAAATCACTTTGGATAATTAGCCTTACCTTTTGTCATGACTTATAAAAGTCAATCAATATCGATTTTTCCAAAGCTTTAATTTATTATTAATCTTTTTCTTAAAGAAAAAATTTAATATTAATTTCATAAATAATATTTTAAAAATATTATTTTCGAATATCCTATAATCTTATTTTTACCCCTTTTTTTTACAACTTTTAATTGGCTTTATATCATTGATTATGATGAAGAAAATGACATTTTTGTCCCCACTACAATCCACCATTCCCTTGTAATTGTAATTGTATTAGGGTAGTAGTATAAACAAAGATTACAAAGGTGTTTAAATTCCCATCATTTTATTTTTTAAAATATTATTTATATTTGTAATAAATAAAAAGATTTTGATCTTTTTTTTTTAAATAATATAAATATATCATTGAAAAATAAAATTTTCTTTTATGATTTACAATTACTTAACCTAAAACCATAAAAATAATTAATTATTACAGTAATAAAATATTTATTATTTTTGAAATCAAAAAATTAATCTTATAAAATCTATGTCCTCCACTAGCAAAAGAATTAAATGTAATATTTTTTATTCTCTTTATGTAAATTTACTATTTTATTTTATTTTATATTAATTATTAATATCAAATAATATGATGTTTTCTTAAGAAAACAAAACAAAACTTTTTTTTTTTAAGTATTTACTAAACCAATAAGTAATCAACAGAGGAAGAATATGCCCATCTCATGAAATAGAAAAAAAAAATTAATTTATTAATTTATTAATAAATATAAAGATTAATTTTTTTATATATAAAAAAAGGTCAAGATCATGCAATCATATGCACAATAAAAATAAATGTGACCTATTCTATCATAGAGAAGACAAATTCTAGATTTTGATATATACCATTTGTTAAGGGAATATTATTCATTTGCACCCTTTGAGTATGAGAAAATTAATGATTTTACCACAATATTTTATAAATATTTAATCAAATCCTTCATTTGGCAAGTTCTATTAAAAATTATCACACGGTGAGCAACTTTACAAGCACTTAACATATTTATAACTAACAAATATTTTCACATAGTGATAACAAAAAGTATAACTTATTTAAATTTTAATATTTTTTAATTTATTAATTTATAAATTATTTACTCGATCGTAATCATATTTAAAGCACGTATAATAAATAAATAAATAATTGATTTTTGAAAAAAAAAAAATAATATGGCTAACCTTTTCCGTTTTGCATTAATTCAAACAAGGGTTTTTCACATTTCATATTGAAAAATTATTTATCATATTGGTTTGTTAAAATCACCCCTTTATCACATAAAAACAAAAAATTTTAATTTGATAGTGTTTATGGTTAATTTAAACTAATATTGGGGTTTAATTTGATATTCTCCAAAATCAAGTATAATCTATGGCATTATAAAGAAGACAAATTCTACCTTTTGGTGCCATTTGGTATGATGATGTTATAGAATACAATTAGTTATATAGTTTAAAATATAATTATATAATACAATTAGTTATTAAACTATGTAGTGAATTACAAAAAACACCTTAATTATGCAACCTCAGAAGCCGTCAACGGCCATTGTTGTTCCTCCACGTGGCGGTTTGATGACAGAGTACAAGTCTTCTTTCTTAAAACTGATATAAAAATGGAAGATAATTTGTGATAATGTTGACAATCCATTTTTTATTTTTTTAATTTCCTGAACAAAGAATAAGTATATGCCAATAAAATATGTGCAGCTTGAAAAGGCAAACTCTAGAATCAACAATGACAGTACAACTGTAATATGAAAACAAGCATGATATATGAAAGCAATGGAATCATTTTCATGGAAGAAAAAATGGAACTGCTATACACAACTAACCATAACTGTATCTTCACGGGCATCGACTTGGAAAAGATTGAATGGTATGACCATTTCAAAGGAAGGTATCGGTATACATTTCAATAACTTACAGATAAATGGAAGAAAAGAGGCATATGGTATGAACTTAACTTCATTTGGTTACTTCAAGAGTGCTTCAATTCCTTGAAAAACAACAGCATTAAAGCAAGAAAGTTCCCACCACAGGTTTCAGCTCTTTCAAGACCATATAAATTTGTATATTAAGCTAATCCACTAGCATTACCTAAAACTTACAAAAGCATCAAGTTTTATTAACTAAATGAAACTGAAACAAATGATATCAGTATAATCAAGTAACAGCAATCAGAAAACTAATTTCTGACAAACAAATGGGATAATCTATAAGAAAACAACACAATTAATCGATGAAAATCTTTTTGGATGCTATTTCATCTCAGTTTATACAACTCATTAGCATGGAAAACCATTCATAACTGAATAAGATGCATGATTTTGAAGTGTCGAAATGCTACAATAAGACAAACTATCAACTAGCTTCAAACTTCAACAGCATGAAGAAAGGTGGTATGCAGTTACTAATTTTTTGCAGAATTCACTCATAGAAAGATCGTTCTGGTCTGCTCTATCTTTCTTTACTAAACACTGCACAACATACCATAATCAATCCCCTGGATGGGTGCACGAAGAATGCAACACTTTGCACACAGCAAAGAGAAAAATTATGGGAAAAATTTGTACACAATAACAATAAATGTTCGGCTTAAATGCAGTTGGTAATAAAATGCAACGCATGGATTGATACCGTTGATATGTCAACGTACCTCAGTTGTATAAGCTTCAAATATTGGTAGAAAAATTTTTCGGCAGTACTAATTGAAAAGAAGAGTGAGAATTGGAACTGGAATCGTGAAACTGGATGCCAGAGGAAACTTCTTAAGCCCAGACATCCTGATTGCAATAATGTGATTCAGTATCAGGGCAACAATTATCGAGCGTTCCGCCAGTTTCAACCTTTGGTGCATATACATTCATTAGCTGCAAAATGAAAATAACAATAAGAGCAACAATAATAACAGTTAATTACGAATGAAATTAGTAATAAAAATCTAATTGTTTTCTTGTCATCCATTTTTTTATTTGCATTGAATTGGTAGACATTATGTAAATCAACCTGTTTTGCAACACCCAAAGTTCATAAAACTTTTGACTTCTAATCATCCATTTTTCCATTTGCATTGATTGGAAGACAATTAAGACAATAAACATGTTAGAACACTAGCACATATGTCAACAAAAAAGTTTGGAAGGAAAGATTCAGTTTTCATCCCGTATACAAATTTTCATCTAAGATTATAGGAATTAAGGAAAAATTAAATCTGTAGGAAGTCTTCTCACACCAAGCATATAGCCTCATCTAGAAAAGGAGTTTTTCAGGAATTTTCTTTGTCTACCAAAACAAAAGTTTAAAAAAGGTAATCGCTTGCACTAACCTGGTTACAATAGATGATGTACCCGAGACAATAGTACAATAAGAGAAATGGCAGAATTAGTGGAGCAAGGAAAAAACATGTGATTCCAAGAAGTCCAAAGAAGATGGTCTTTGGAATCTCAATGTGGTAAGGAATTGATGGAACATCAAGTTCATCCCTAGCATTTGGAGAAAATAATATACTTTTGAATGTGTTGAAACATGCTTTGACTTTGAGATTTATGATATTCAATAAGCAGCAAAGTAAGAAAATTTCCACTTACAGGCGTTGTATGCCATTTAGAAAAGGGAACCGTGTTTCTAACTGTTCCCAAAAGAGTAAGACCTTGCACTAATACAACTGGAAGAAGGAATAAGATTGTAAGAGCAATGGACACAACTATCACCACCAACTTGCAGATCCATCTTTTCATGAATGATGCAGAAAAGAAAGGCCGGTAAACATCCTGAGGTTTGGGAGCTTGCTCAGTAACCCATTCTGTGGGATTGACAACCTGTTGGATGTTTAGAGCTATTGCAGCACCAAACTGTGACTTAACAGAAAGAAAAGCAGCCGGAACTTCCTGAATGTTTGTAAAAAGCAATTGCATCACAATTTCTTCACATGGGAAAAAAAATCCTACTAAAATTAGCAACTGGGTATACAATGCATATATGGGCACAGACTCTTTCTTAGAGCTAGCGGTGTAAAATTTAACAGCAATTTCTTGCAATTTGATTTGCTTATGTAACAATCAATCCCTATGAACCAAGGCTGACACCATAAATCAGACAATTATACGTCAATAACCAGAGAATTTCAAGTGGATTAACCGGGCGAAACACCCTTCTTAAAATATGAAGGTTTCCCCATAAGCAAAAAATGTCACCTAGTTGTACAACTATAGAGACACACAAAAGAACACACCTTCACTGCCAATGAAGATTCATTCTCACATTATCCTGTAAATTTTCCAACTCTTTTTCGTACTGGCCCACAAGATCAAACTTTCCATCCAAAAAGTGCTAAAAAACTATCTCGCTTGTACCTTTCATGAGAATACTTGCTCCAATTTAAGTGTGCAAGTCTTCTATACAGTTTCTCTGCATCACTCTGCAGAGGATAACCCGTAATTATCAAAAATTTAATATGATAAAGCAATAGAAAGAAATAAAAGTTCATCACAATAACAATCATAGTTGCAGTGATATATCTGGCGTGATTTTAAATCCTCGGAGGACTGATGTGTTCTGAAACTTGCAAATTGCAGTGACTTATAACTATATATATATATATATATATTTCAGAAGAGATAATTTCAAAAGTCTGCATAATAAATATCAAAGGAGTGCATTGAGAATTTTGATAACAATTTGTAACACATTTTACAGATGTGAACATTAATAACTCACTGTCCAACTAGGTAAGTTTGAATTTAGTTTCTAGAAACCGATTTCTGAAATGCAATAATAGAAACATGAGTTCTTTTCATAAAGATTTCAGTTTTTCTTTCTACTTTCTGGTAAACTCTTTACATCATTATCCTTAAAGCTTCCTACAAGACATGTCAATCGAAAAATCTTCCCGAAGTATAAATAAACAGTGTAAGATATGATGACATTCCGCAATGAAATTATTTAATTTTGTTTGTTCAAGGAACCACCGTATGTTGAAGCTAAGTAGAAGGATGATACTCCTGACCCCTGGTCCTGGAAGAAACTTTCAATAACTTAAATGAAGGGATGCTATGGACTAATATTGTATATTGATGAGGCTGAGGCTTGGATGAATAGAAGTGAGAAATCCTTTTTGATGAAATATATATATATTCCTGCAAATTTCTAAGGATGCATTTGTTTCATGAATGAGCAAAATGTGTCTGCATTGACAGAGTGGTCATCCTTACACAATAAAGAAGATAGCAAAAAACTGCCGCACAGAAGTGAATCCATAAACCTGACAGAGGTCGAAACCAAAATCAGAGATTTTTCAACGTAATATATATACACTTTTTTTAAATAAAATATTATTCATTTTAATTGATATATTAAGTTTTATGTTTTAATTGTTGAATAAATAATTTAACATCACCAAAATATAGGGTATAATAATATACTGAATGACATAATAATATCTTTCTAATGATCAAATCCATTTAGAAAGTTAAAGTTGATGAGAAAGTTTAAAATAAATAACAATAATCGTGGAAATATAATTAATTAATTAATTAATTAATATTATGTTTTTAAATTTAAATCTTACAATTTAATATAATAATGTTGCATATTATTGCATGTATCATTTTTTTAATGTTTATTTTGACATTAAAATGTAAGTGAATAAATGGAGAATATTTACCTAAATAAGGGCTTTTTATTCTTATAGGAAAAACTTCGAAACGCGATTTTATCCCTTAAAGAAGAAACGTTTTCGGGGACCGCGGAAACGCACAGTCCAAAACTCGAAAGATCTGTGCTCTATTCGAATCTCAAGCAAATTACTTCTTCGTTTCAGAGACCCATTTTATTCTAGTTTCGTGCTCAAATGTTAATGAAAACCTCGGATTTCACTCACTTCTATCTCACGTGATCTTTCGAAATTCTCATCAGTTCCCTTCCCAGAAGAATTTCCCAGGTGGGGTTTCCTAGAAGATTAATAAAATTTGTTATTTTTACACTCAATTTAATGTTTTTTGTATCATTTGAAATCGACCCAGATGGATTTGATTCGTTTATTTTATGGGATTTTTATCTGATCTTAGAATTTGTTTCGTATCATGTTAGCCTTTCTGAGTCTTTTAGTTCCTTGTGCTAATTGGGTTAGATCTGGTTGCTATGATTTGTATTTGTTTGTTAGTGTTATGGAATTTGTTTTTTCTCTTGGTATATTTGGTTTAAATCTAGTGGATTAAAATTGTTTTAATGTTTTCCAAGTTTTTATTTTGCTCTGCATTTAATTTTTAAATTTCTTTTGTTGCTTGATTTTGCTAATTAGAATAGCTGGTATGATTTGTCTAGGTTTCCACCTTTTGTTTGCCTAGTTACTGGTGGAATGGTTCAAGAGTAATTTGAATTATCAAAGTAAACTGGGAATGGGGCATTTAAATTTGCAATCTGGAAGCAATGAGTTTTGTAGAGGAATTAAGGATCGCCCTTTTAAGCCATCAAGGGCTGCTTTTGCTTGTATGATAAATTCTGAAATAGGTGCGGTTTTGGCTGTGATGAGGAGAAATGTACGATGGGGAGTTCGTTACATGGCCGATGATGACCAGCTAGAGCATTCTCTTATTCATTCGTTAAAAGAATTGCGGAAACAATTATTTTTATGGCAAAATCAGTGGCATAATGTCGACCCGGCTGTGTATCTACAACCGTTTTTGGATGTAATTCGATCTGATGAAACCGGTGCTCCAATTACGGGAGTTGCTTTGTCATCTGTTTACAAAATCTTGTACCTTGATGTACTTGATCTTGATACCATGAATGTGGGAGAAGCTATGCATCTGATAGTTGATGCTGTAACAAGCTGTCGGTTTGAAGTAACTGATCCAGCCTCTGAAGAAGTAGTGCTGATGAAGATACTTCAGGTTCTTCTAGCTTGCATGAAAAGTAAGGCAGCGGTTAAGTTGAGCAATCAACATGTATGCAATATGGTAAACACTTGCTTCCGTGTAGTTCATCAAGCAAGCTCCAAAGGTGAATTACTACAACGGATAGCACGACAAACGATGCATGAGCTGGTTAGGTGTATTTTCTCTCACCTTCCTGATATTGACTGCCCAGGACATTCATTTGTTAATGGAGGCGGGTCTGACATTCATGAAAAGGTAATTTCTCCAGTCTCAAGTTTTCTTATTTGATAGAATGTGTTGTCAAGTTTGAATTCTATGAAGACTCCCTCCATCATGATATCATGACAACGGGTTCCTGTGACACAACTAAAATCTTCCTACACACACACACACAGTGGACAAAAGGCTAAATGACAGTGACCACAAGTTACATAGTTTGTATGTTGGCAATTTGATTTTGTCAAATGAGCATTCCATCCCAGGTAGTTTCTCAGCTTCCAATTGTATTTTCCTTGTTATATAATTAATATAAAACGTCACTGGTTTTCCTAATGAACTTAAGTATAGATGTCAGGCACTTAAGCCAGCTGAGGTAAATTAGGTGTGCTTATGTTTCATAGTTGTAAAATTATAAGCTGTGTCAGCCAATGAAATAGCCAAAAATGTAGTTGTTGGTGGATGTTTATCACCATTTAGGGATTATAAGTTACAAAAGGTTCTAGGTGAAGCCTCAGATGGGCACAAAGACAAGAGCTGAGTGGCACAGTGCAGAGAGGTGCTTGGTCAGCCTCTCACTGGTTATATTTTCAGGCTAGTGTGGTTACCTCCTCCATGTCAATTTTTGAAGTTGATCTTTTTCTGCAGGTGGGGTTAATGGACAAGGAATGCACCTCTGGAAGTAAACTGCTAGAGAATGGTAATATGAGTGTTGAACGGGATGGTCAATCGTCAACTGAAAATGTGCCAAGTGCTCCCACTGGCAAGGTAGCTAGTGAAATGAATTCAAATAAGGCTGAGATTAGTATTGGGATGGAAGCTGCTGAAAATGTTGAACAGATAATGATGAAGCCTTTTGGGGTTCCATGCATGGTAGAGATATTTCACTTCCTCTGTTCTCTGTTGAATGCCATTGAGCACATGGGAATTAGTCCTAGATCAACTACCATAGCAGATGATGAAGATGTTCCACTATTTGCATTGAGTTTAATTAATTCAGCCATAGAATTGTGTGGATCGTCAATCAGTAGATACCCTAGGTTATTGTCTTTAATCCAGGATGAATTGTTTCGTTATCTGATGCAGTTCGGTTTGTCAATGAGCCCACTAATTCTTTCAACAGTATGTAGCATTGTTCTCAACCTGTATCATCATTTGCGAATGGAGCTCAAAGCACAGCTTGA
>JAVXUL010000021.1:1586060-1601840 GCA_035590515.1 Trichilia minutiflora | reverse complement strand
ATTGCGCCTTTTCCTAGGAACCTTCAGATTACCTGGAGAATCACAGAAGATACAAAGGGTACTTGAGGCATTTGCTGCAAGATATTATGAGCAATCACCTCATACGTTGACCAATAAAGATGCTGCTCTCTTGTTGTCTTATTCACTCATATTGCTCAACACAGATCAACACAATGTACAGGTTAAGAAAAAGATGACTGAAGAGGATTTCATCAGAAACAATCGGCAAATCAATGGAGGGAAAGATCTTCCTCGAGAGTACCTCTCAGAGCTTTATCACTCAATATGTGAGAACGAAATCCTGATGATACCCGATCAAGGTACTGGTTTTCCAGCAATGACATCAAGCAGTTGGATTAATGTAATGCACAAATCAAGAGAGGCCGCTCCTTTTATCACGTGTGATTCTACTGCCCTCCTCGACCATGATATGTTTGCTATCTTGTCAGGTCCAACAGTTGCTTCAATGTCAGTGATTTTTGATCAAGTGGAGCGGGAAGATGTTCTGCAGAGGTGCATTGATGGATTCTTGGCCGTTGCCAAACTTTCAACATGTTATCATTTTGGTCATGTTTTGGATGATTTGGTTGTGTCACTATGTAAATTCACTACCCTTTTGACTCCATTATCTTTTGAAGAAGCTGTTCTTGCCTTTGGAGAAGACAACAAAGCCAGGATGGCACTGACAACAGTTTTTACAATAGCAAATAGATATGGTGATTATATCCACTCAGGGTGGAAAGAAATCTTGGATTGTGTCTTAAGTTTGCATAAGCTTGGCCTTCTTCCTGCTAGTCTGGCTAGTGATGCAGCTGATGATACGGGGCCCTCCAACACAGAGGGTGAAAAAACGGCCACCACAGGTTCTGTAACAACATCACATGTAACACCTGTGGCTGCTCCTAGAAAGTCATCTAGCCTGATTGATCGGTTTAGTCAGCTCCTGTCATTTGATATGGAGGAGCCTAGATTGCAGCCTAGTGAGGAAGAACTTGCTATTCATCAACGCACACGTGAGATCATAAACAATTGCCACATTGATAGCATAATTACAGACAGTAAATTTCTGCAAGCTGAGTCTTTACTGGAGCTTGTCAAAGCCCTTATTTTTGCAGTAGGCAGATTCCATAAGGGTAATAGCTTTGATAAAGATGAAGATACAGGAGTGTTTTGCCTGGAATTGCTGATTGCAATTACACTGAATAACCGGGATAGGATTATGCTTATCTGGCAGGGTGTTTATGAGCACATAGTCAATATTGTACAGTCAACTATAATGCCTGGCACACTCGTGGAAAAGGCTGTGTTCGGGCTCCTCAAGATATGTCAGCGACTGCTTCCGTATAAGCAGAACCTTACTGATGAGCTTCTCAAGTCTCTACAACTAATACTGAAACTTGATGCCAGGGTGGCTGATGTATATTGTGAACACATAACACAGGAAGTAATGTGCCTTGTGAAAGCTAATGCAGCACACATCAGATCCCGTACGGGATGGCGCACAATCGTTTCCCTGCTATCAACCACAGCTCGACATCCGGAAGCATCAGAAACAGGGTTTGAGGCATTAGCTTTTATTATGTCCGAGTGTGCTCACCTGTTACCATCAAATTTTGTTCTTTGTGTGGACGCTGCAAGGCAGTTTGCTGAGTCTTGGGTTGGTGAGGTTGATAGATCTGTTTCTGCCCTAGAATTGATGGCAGGTTCTATTGTTTGTCTAGTAAGATGGTCTTCTGAGGCAAAGAATTCAGTGGGAGAGGAGGCTGCTATGAGATTGAGCCAAGATATTGGTGAAATGTGGCTGAGACTGGTACAGGGACTGAAGAAAGTTTGTTTGGACCAGAGAGAAGAGGTGAGAAACCATGCTATCTTGGTGTTACAGAGATCTTTGACAGCAGCAGATGGGATTCACCTTCCAAATGCCTTGTGGTTCCAGTGTTTTGATACGGCGATATTCAGTTTGCTTGATGATTTGTTAGAAATTGCACAGGGTAACTCTCCAAAGGATTATCAGAACATAGACGGAACACTTGTTCTGGCCATAAAATTAATGTCAAAAACATTCTTACAGTTACTGCAGGATCTCTCACTGCAACCCTCCTTCTGTAAAGTTTGGCTTGGGGTTCTTAACCATATGGAGAGATATATGAAACTAAAACTGCATGGAAGATGTTCCGAGAAGATCCACGAATTGGTTCCTGAGCTTCTGAAGAATAATCTACTGGTGATGAAGACGACTGGCATTCTCCTGCTGACTGATAATATTGGCAGCAATAGCTTTTGGCAGCTGACATGGTTGCATGTGAACAAAATGTACCCATCTTTGCAATCTGAAATTTTCCCAGATCATGAATTGGAACAAATGAAAGCAAAGTTCATAAAACCTGCAGGAACTCCTGCACCTAATGAATCTCTAGTTGTTACCCCAGGTGAGAACGTGGCCAGTAGATAAACTTGTGTTCATGTTGGAGAATTACAGACAAATCATCTCATCAATTAGCCCGAATTTTGCTGCACGGCTGTTAACTAAACCCGTCTTCTACAATCTGGCTGTTGATGTTTACATCTGAAAATCTTTAGGCTGCCTATTGGAGATTTGTCGAAAAGATTGGAGCCATGAGTAGGAAGAAAACGAAACACCAGAAGCAAGTTTGATAGTTTGAGCATCTCATTTTTTTTGCAGGAGTTTGGTGCTGCAGGATTTTTCATATAGAAATTTTGTGTGTTGCCCATTTGTTTGATTACAAGGGATGTAATTGGATCCCTTCATAAATTTTGTACTTTCGTCATTAATCTTTATACCGAAACCTCATGAAAATTGCACCATTACTTTGTATAAATGATGTTAATACAGTGTTAGTTCATTTTATGGAGAGATATGTCATTAGGAAAAGTGATTATTGTTAGAACAACTATGTTATCGTTCGTTAAAATAAGTGGATGGTTTTGTAGTAATGATTTTTTATTCAAAAATTTAAGAATTTATCTTCAATTTTTTTTACATTGATATAAAATACATTTATTGTTCTCGTTACATAAATATTTTATGTAAAAATTAGGCCTAGAATGTAGAATTTTATAGTATTGTATTCAGTTTTGTAAATATAAAATAATTTTTGTTTATCTGTAAAAAAAGATTTTGCTATTAAATATTTTTCTAATATATTATGTCTTAATTTTTTTTAAAAATCTCTATTTTAAATGGATAAATAACTTGTTAAGTTCTTTCAGAGATCAGAATTCATAAATAAACTTCAATTTACAAGTCAAAACCGAATTACCGGATGTTCCCCGCTTCCACAGACCAGAGCCAATCTAATTCTCCCCAACCAACATCACCATAGAAAACCAATCAACCCCACTAATATCGTTACACGTGTATTCAATTATACTCCCAGCACGTCGCTTTAACGTCAAACCTCTTCGATTCTTCCCCACGCACGCGGTCGCTATCATTTCGATCATTTTTATAAGGAACGCACGGGAAAAACGTTAACTACCTTTCCCAGAACCTTCGCCGATCCCAACCGGATCCAATCCTATTCTCCGACGATCTTCTCAAATTCCGGTTTCCCCGATTCGTTCAGATACGGTAACTTGTTGGGGATAATGAAAGTTTTCTTCCTTGTTAATGTTGTATCGTAATTAAAAGTCTAATTTGATTTAATTATTTTGGTTATTGAACAGATTAAGAGACAATGAGTGAAGTATTTGAAGGATACGAGAGACAATACTGTGAGATTTCGGCGAATCTTTCGAAGAAATGTACGGCAGCCGCTGCACTTGATGGAGGTATGTCAAAATTGCTGAAATCTTTTTAATTAATTAAATTAGTTTATGCGATTTTTTTAGTTGTGGAGCTATTAATTTTTGATTTTGTGATATTTGTTGTGCAATAATTGCAGAGAGGAAGAAACAAAAACTTTCTGAAATAAAAAATGGACTCGATGAAGCTGAATCTCTGGTATGCTTGTGGATGGAAGCAGTGTTTTGTTTGCGATCATGATTCGACCTATAATTTATTGTTTTTATATATGAATTTCTGCTAGCGATCTCTAAAAATTGAAAGTTGAAAAAGTCATATTTTGATGTTTCGATAAAATTGTATGAAGACTATCAAGAAAAGGAAAATTAGGGTTTTGGAATTGTTATTACTAAATGAGTTTTTCACAGAGCTATGGAGAGGAAAGGCTTTTTTGGATATTGAAAATGGAAAAACACTTTTTGCTTTTGCTGCCATTATGAATCGTTTCCGGTTTTGAATGTAATGCAGGCTTTCACATTGCTCGTGGAGTACGAAAACAGTTGCATAATTTACTATGAAATGTGTTTTCGGTTGTTTAGCAACATTTTGGATTTCAAACCACAGTTGTTTTGTAGTTTGAGTCCTATTGATGTTGTTATTGGTTTTGAATATGATGTTTATTATTTACTTATTTTTGGCAGATACGAAAAATGGACCTTGAAGCAAGAAGTTTACCCCCAAATGTTAAGGCTGTGCTTCTTGCTAAGTTAAGGGAATATAAATCAGATTTAAACAATCTTAAAAATGAAGTTAAAAGACTTCTATCTGGAAATTTGCATGCAGCTGCTCGAGATGAGTTGTTGGAATCGGGAATGGCTGACACTTTGATGGTTTGTCTGAACTCTAGCTTATTGTTGTTAGTTGGAAAGTATGTTTATAGTTTTCAAATAAAGAGATTTATCTGAAAGGGTAGCAGTAATGATATTTTATGGTGAATCTCTTTATTTGAAAAGTATAAACATAAAACAATAGTTGAACCATGTTACTAAATTGATTTCTGTAACATGAATTATTGTTTGCTTTAATGCATTTTGAAGTCAGCCATATGTTTTCCTTGTTAATTTTCTTGTATATACCAAGGAAATACTGAAAGGACGTAATAAGTTTAATTTTTCATTCATTCTTTGTTGTAAATGTAATTTTTTTTTTATGACTGATGAAATAGTTGAAAACATCATCTTTTTTGCCTCTAATTGTGTTAAATGGTAATCACAATATTTTCAGGCCCGTGATGGTAGTTTAGTAAAAACTTCATACCATGTGATTGCTATCTTATTGGTTTGGATTTAACTGCTAGTCCTCAGTCTTATCATTATTCATGGAATATTTTGAATCGGTTTTTTCCCTGATGATGATGGTCATGTAATAGGCATCAGCTGATCAAAGATCAAGGTTAATGATGTCAACAGAGAGGTTAAATCAGTCCAGTGATAGAATTAAGGAAAGTAGAAGAACCATGCTGGAAACAGAAGAGCTTGGTGTTTCAATTCTTCATGATTTGAGTTCACAGCGACAGTCACTTTTACATGCGCATGACACAGTATTTATCTTTATTTATTTTATTGTACAATTAAATATCTTTTGCAAGCTGTCAAACTTTTGATTACTTGGCTCATTTAGTTTACATCCAGCACATTGTAGCTTTTTAAACTTTTGTTATTGGTAATTCCTGACATGGCCATATGATACTCATTCAGAAGCAGCAGTATATATAAAAGATAATAAATTCTAGATATGAATCTCAATTCAATACATAAAATCATTTTTCTTTTAGTTTACCAATTCAAGGGTAGTGGTTTACCATTCGTGCTGGTGTATTTACTCCTGTTTATTTTTCTGCCACAGCTTCATGGAGTGGATGATAACATTGGCAAGAGTAAGAAAGTTTTGGCTGCCATGTCAAGGAGGATGAGCAGGAACAAGTGGATTGTGGGCACCATTATCACAGTCCTCGTCATTGTGATCCTCTTGGTCTTGTACTTTAAACTTTTTTAATTGCCAATACGCTTAATCAATGGATTGTGGACGTTTCTCCAAAGGATGAATTCTTTTTCCTTCTTATTTTTCACCATTTTATTTTTGGTTGCTGGTTTTTTATTGTGGGTTTGCTATTGATTGCCAAAGGAAAGCTACCTTATTAAGATATAGCCAGTCTTCTGTGGTTCTTTTCATTCCAAGAAGTGTGTATTTTAAGAATTCTATTCTCTGTCTCAATTTTTGAAATTTATGTATTTATTAAATTGTGAGCATGCTTTAGTAGCCACTACTAAACTCGGATAAACTTGGGAAAGAAGTATTTTTATGTGTAACTGGTTCAATGAGTACGCTCTTGGGATGGTATCATGATAACACGGATAAACTTGGGAAAGAAGTATCTTATGCGTCTGAATCTTAACTGGTTCAATGAATAAGCTCTGGGGATGGTATCTTAATATGCACGAGTTTAGGGTTCAAACTTTGCTCACATGTAATTGACCCAGAAGGTTATTATTGTTGCCGATGGACGAATGTAAAATTGAATGGTCCATCCTAAATTTCAAATGAGGGATGTGGTACGAACTTGGTGTTTAATTTGGTATTGTCCATGGCCAGAACGTGTTTGTAGAAATGGAAGAATCAGTTTGATCATGTTCAAATCACTTTATGGTGGATTTTCGGTAGATTCATATTTCAAATACTATCATTACGGTGGTTTTACATCTTAATACAAAAATAAAGCTTTAATCCTTGTGTTGAAACGTAAACGTAAGAAGGGAGATGGGAACGGAAGAAGGGGGTAATTGTACAATTAAAGTTAAATGAGATTAAAATTCTGAATTTATGTTCGATAATATTTTTACAATATAATATTATATTATACAATCGCATCAGAAAGGGGATGTAGCTCAAATGGTAGAGCGCTCGCTTTGCGTGCGAGAGGCACGGGGTTCGATCCCCCGCATCTCCAGTTCATAAATTTTACAATCGTATTTTTGTCATAATGTATCCTCAAACATCACCATTAACATGAATGTGTAAAATTTACTTCCTATTGAGTAAACTTGCGAATTTACCATCCACAATATGAAACCAAAAATAACTTGTTCCATCATAATTTTTTCACAAATAAAGAACTTCTACCCTTCAAAGCTATGAATGATTTTCAAGCTTCGTCGTCCTTTGTTTATTTCATCTTCTTTTCCTATCCTACAGTTCAGAGAATTTCCAAATCCAACCATGTATAATTCTCTCCTCCTTGAATTTTACTGTAACCTGCAAGCAAACTACCACCAAGTTTATGGTCCATTTCCTTCTCCAATCTTTTTAACACCTATACAATAAACATTCATTTTCAGAGAACATTTTGGGTAAACATATTTTTAACAAAATTTTGACGAGAAGTATCGACAAGAAGGGATTTTCCATGGTCTAACCAACTCCGATCCGCAACATCTATGGGAACATCTTTCGGAGTCAGAGCAAGCCAAAGGGGAAAGTACAAAGCTTATACTCATCTCTAGTTGACCATTCAGCTTGCTCCTTTCTCCCTGTCTGTCGGATTATAAGGCTCCTTTTCTACGAAGAGAAAGATTAGTGTGCTTGAAAGTATTAGACTGCTTGAGAACATCTTCAAGGCCTCGGAGTGCATATCTGGTCTATTAAAAGGGATAACGTGTATATATGGTGTGTGTGTATTAGAAGTAAATTGGAGACCTAAATATAACTAAAAGTTCATTCATGTCATGTGTATCTATGACTTATCATATTGAACAAATGAAGCCAACAAAAATGAAAAATGAAAAACTAAACAACCCCTCCTAAAACACAGTTTTTAAGTAAAAGAGTATACCTCAGGAGATTCATAGAGAGGAATATCAGTAAAAATTCTTGAAGAGTACGGCATCAAACTCGTCTGATTCTTAACCTTTACCGGCTGTTATCGTTGCATGGCACTGCATTCACCACCATTCTTGCTACTTCTTCCTCAGCTGCAGTTTCCAATTCTGACCGTTAAGGAATGGCGCGAAAGAACTTGCTGCAATTTTACTAGTCATTTGATTTGATTCGTTTTCTTTTCAACAGAAAAAATTAACGAAAATAGGAAAGCGATTTATATGAAGTTATAGAATCTGACGGACAAAGAAAGATAGTTAAGTGCATGTTGGTTGGCTCTTGTTTTGTGCACATGGCAGTGGTATAGAGCTTCCATTGAAGAATATAAGCCCCACCGTAACACTTCTGTCTGAGAAATGTGGGAGAGATAGACAACCAGTTTTGTTTGTTTTGTAATTTTTATTTTTAATTATTTTCTCTAACGAAATAATTCTATTAAATCTCAATTTGTATTTGAGCAATGGTATTCCAGTTCTTTTAAAATTCTCTTATAAACCCTTTTCTTAACTTACAACTTTAATATCAATTAAAATTATATAAAATATAAAAAATAATATAATTAAAAATTATTTTAATTATTATTAAATATATACATACATGATATAATTTATTATCTTTTTAACTTTAATTATTCTAAACTTGTATTTTTACACGAGAAATTAAATAAACATATCTCGTCTTAACAAATTTAAGAAAATATTAAATTGATGAAAAAAGTACCCATAAAAATTAATCTTAAAAAAATTGATAGGGGAAGTATTAATGAAAAATACTTCATTATTTTTATTATTTATTTTGTTATAGAGTTTAAGTAATAATTATGAGTTTGAAAAATAGAAAGCAAAAAATTTGATTATTAAAAGAAAACAAAAACAACAATAAAAAAATAAAACAATATTATTTTTTAAATTAACAAGATATTATAAGAAAATTTTATAATTTAAATAGAATAAATAAAAAATAAATTTTAATAAAATTGAAAGGGGTGACAGTAGTATCACTCATTTTATTTTCCTAGGATAAAAAAGAGTCCAAATTAATTTAAATTGAACAGTTTTTTATTTCATGAACAAATATTAGCCTACTGTTGAAATTTATTTATTTAAAAAAAAAAATCAGACACCTATTTACCTTTCCTATACATCAAGCATTTGTTTGAATCTTTGATTACGAAGCTCCAATCAATTCTCCGTTTGCCTCATAGATTAATAAGAGAATTCAAGTAGATTAAAAAGTTCAAATTAATAATTGAATCATACAAACCAGAGAATGATGTATAATATAACACTAAACTCCATTAAAATTCTATAGCAGAAACCAGGGAAAAAAAAAAAGAAGAAAAAGGTGGCACAAAGAAATTAACACGGTTGATCGATTATACCACACCCATGAAATTCCTGCATAAACAGGCACTTGAAAACATCCTTCATGACTCTTGCGACAATCAAAAAGTTGAAATCCACGTCGAGATTATTCACCACACCCCTAAGATTGTAGTGCGAGCTCAATTTTTCCGATTATTTGCTGGTAATCTTATAATTATGGTGTTGAATTATAAGGTTTAAGCAGAATACGGTATCCTCAAAGCCATTCTCTGCGAAAGCCAAGGTCTTTGAGGATCCGGATCGATGAAATTATGAGCGAGAAACTGGTCTGCTTCTTCGTCTATCAGTTCTCTTGCCCATGTGACACGCTTTGCTGGGCAGCTACCCGGTCCGAAACACCTGACGTTTCCATTGAACAATCCAAACTTAATTGACTGTGAATCTGTGATTACATTGGACTGATCTATTAAAAAGGATTCACAGCTAAACACATACCTGTACTCATAAAAGCAAGCGCTTCTTTCATTCTCAACTTTGCCCCAGTTGTTCCAGCCAACTTGTCTGATACATGCATCCATATATGTATATGCAAAGACCACCCTTCCAAATGGTCCCCATGGCCGTCCAAGATACATGTATCCAGTCCCTCCATTGCCTGTGATCACACATCTGCATCAAATAGAGAAACTGTTGTGGAAGAAGTGCATAGGACTAGGATTGTGGAATTAGAGAACATTAAATATTGAGGTTGCAACTGAAGGGCTAAATATTACGATTGGGCATAATCCTTGCATCATGATTTTCATATTGTCACATCAGGAAAATCATCCCATCATCCATTTTGAGCAAGCCACAAAGATACCATGAATGTAATTCCAGAGCATGATACAACATAAGATGATGGGGAAACTATATCAGATCAGACCTCAAAGAACAAACACACTGGACATGGCAATGCCCAGAACAGTCAGTGTTATAAGATTATCTCTGTAAGTTATAACAAGTAGGCTCAAAATTTTCTCCAACATAAACAAACCATTTGTCCTTGTACATTAACATTATCATTGAAGTCCATGCTTTCCCTTGCCCTGTCATACAATATAATTCAAGAAAAACGATAATAGTTTAGAAATTTAATGCTAGAGTCTATGGGTTAACCATGTGTAAATTCATGCTTTGCCTTCAAGGCTAAGGAATAGCCACGAGAAACAATGCAGCCATATGAAAATCTAATATTGAAGTTCAGCAGCCTACATTTCAACCGCATTTTCAGTGTTTTGAAAGGCCAAATTCACTGACATATCTGTCATGGTCATTCACTCCATCAGACAGCATATCATTATATTAAAGTAGCAAAACAATATGTTCAAGCCCTCAAAAATATGTATTATTTTGACTGTACCAGTAGACAGTATCCGATTAAGAAATTAAGGAAGCAAAAGAAAGGGAAGAAAGAAAAAGAAGAAATGAACCACACACCTCAAAAACACATAACCAGTTGTTTCCTGAGAAGATTTCCTGCTTTGTGCTGTTATAAAGCCTGCTGACTTGCAGTGGATATGGCAATGCTCTAAGAGAGTAGTACTATTACCAAATATAAAATCAACGCTTCCTTCAATATAGCAATCTTTCAGATATTGTTTTCCATGATGCAAGTATAGAGTATCCTGCATTTAATTTCATGCAGATTTCTTTCAGCACGAAGAACAAAACTTTCAAAACCAGATTCCTCTGACTTGTACTGAAAATCAAAGACTTTTACAGGTGATCAATTTGCATCTGCACATACAAGCATCTAAGTTGCGATCACTACCCTCACTTGACTGAGCAATCAATCAAAATCAAATCTCTTTTCCGCTTTAGTTAGGCCATTTTGATATACTTATGATAATGCAGATATCTCTGTGCCCAAAAGACATCATACTCCAATCAAAAGACCTAAAATGTCTACCATATTGATTACAAAGTAAATAATTTCTTTACTTTTCACTACATCATTCGCCAGCATATATTGACCGTGTGAAGTAATTCCATCACATTGATTAGAAGTGCAGAGAATCAATAATGTGGTTATGAATCGGAAAGTTTCTAGTAATGTTCCATGAATTCCTAATCCACAACAGTCACAGAATTTCACATTTAACATACCTGCCACCCGAGAAACCTGCAATTATAGAAAGCACATCGATCTGCCGTTACCCTCATTGCCACAGCTTGACCAGAGCCCTATATGAGGAAGATAGAGGTAGACGCAAAGTGAGAGAATTGAATATCACCTTCAAATCACTGACAGAACAATTTACTAAACTATCTGCAATCAACTCAAAATAAGCACTTTCAACAACACCCAGATCCTCAAATCAAGATTTTAACACACAGAATTCAATTGCAGCCATTCTAAACATACATTTAGCAAAACTGAAAATATCTAAAACCAAAAAATATGCCCTCCTAATTAAAGAACATTTTGAATACATCTACAGCTTTCCTTAGCAAATCATTAAATATTTGATGTACAAATCATAAAATAAAATAACAACCTCAGGTGAAGAATTCTCAAAAGTGATATTCTCAGCAACGAAATCTTCTCCTTCCACAATCACACTCCCAGAACCAAAAGTCCCAGTTCCAATTACTCTCGTAGCCTGCAAAAGGAACAGAACTCTTTATCCACGTGCCCAAACCCAGATGCCTAGTTCAGAAAATTCCATAAAAACAATTAACCTCATGGTGTTCAATTTTGGTCGCCGTGTTGTCCCAGGTAAGAATTGTGTTTTCCGGGCAAAGACCAGCGATTGTAATGAGATTCTTAGTCTTGGGCACGTACACCGGCTGTCTGTAAATCCCAGGAGCCACCCGAATCACCGTCCGACATGTGTTACACAACGGCACCGTATCTATTGCCTCTTGCACCATTCTGAAATCCCCTGTCCCGTCTTGTGACACCGTCACCACATGAGACGACATTCTGATACGATCAAAGTCAAAAACTCCAGAAGCAAACGTTTCTACTTCTGTAATCGCGGAGATCAAACGGAAATAAGGAGAAAGTCTTCGTCTTTTATGTACTCGTGGGTAGAATCTTTGTGATGATGACGTGTATGAGGTTTTACCTTCTTGTCGGAAAATTAAGATATTGTCTTGGGTTGGGTTTTTGAGATTTTGTTTTTTTCAGGTTGATGGAGAGGATCGAGTGGAGGTGTCTTCTGGAGGCTTACCATGTGGTACCGTTTGGATGGAGCGAAAATTGGGTATTTGGGTTTAAGGAGAAATGTAAATTGGGTTTTGACATATTTTAAAATGAATTTTGGAAAATATAAATTTGTTTATTAGATAATATGTATGTAATGAAATTTAATTATGTGATAACTTTTTTTTCTATTCAAATTTAGTTATGGTGGTTGTAGTATTTATTTACTAATTTTGATGTGTAAAAATATGAAAATTATTTTAAATTTAAAGGTTTAAATATAGAAGTTTCTACTCCATCACTTCTTAGTGAATCAATCTTAGTAAATAATTTTATAACTATCGTTTTGTTTACAATGAAATCAATTATAATAAATTTTTATAATATAAGCTTGTATTTGTGCAACTCACACTTCATAAATGCGAGTTGCCCCGTTATCTGTAAAATACCTTATACTTGTCCAGGACAAACCAAAATCACTCTCCTCCTACGCATTGACTTTCCCTGTCCAGGACAAACCCAGCTCACCCCGTAAGCATAGAATTATGGCAACCTCAGTACGGTTTTAATTCGTCAGCTATGAAGCGACATTGGCAAAACTCACAAGAGTTTATTAGAACAAAATCTTGCACAACAAAGTAAAACCATCTTTTGCTATGAGACGACCAAATTCTCTCTAATACTCTCTCATTGTTTTCTCTTATTTTGTGCTGCATGCAGCCAGCTCAAAGTCGAGTATCACTAAGAGGCTTCTTTATTTTGAGGATCTTTTCACACAATAATAAAGAAAAGAAATCGAATTTGCTGAGGCATGCCTTTCTCTTGTGTGATTCTAGACCCTAAATTATGTGTCTGTCGGTATTTGTTGCTGTTTGAATTTAAACTTGTGCCAGTGTTTGTGTTTCTGTATAAACTTTGTGTTTGTGATGCTTAAGAAAATCCCAAACATTCGGGTTGGTGATTTGTGGGTGATTGGTGATGCTTAATATATGGTTTCTGAATGTGTGAATTATATGTGCATGTCTTTTATGTAACAAATGGATCAGGCCTTGCTTACTACCAATATGCCGGATTCCAAATACTGAAATATTGATAAGATGCAGGGGAACATCAGTAGTATGAATTCTGGAAGAGTAATGTTAAGCATATTAAATTTTGATTCCAAATAACAGGGTATGTATTTACCGAATATTAAAAAATGTAATAAATAATTTGAAAATTTTGAAAAGATTCAATATCTAATGGAAGAATGTAAATTTATTTGTCTTATCATTTGAAATGAATAACATTATTGATTATGGAAATATGTCTTATTTGAAGCACTAAAACGATCACTGAGAAAGAGGTAAGTATAAATTGTCAATTGGATTATATATGCGCTAAGAGAGGGACAGATTCTTCTATCAAACTTCTCAGCACCATGAACGACAGAACTGATACATTGGTTTGTGGTGTGGAGATACAAGTGGAAAAGCATAAAAAATTCTCAACAACCAAGTTGGAAGAGTAAAGCAGAGTTAAATGATGAAAGCTTCGGCAGCAAATCTAGAGGAGCTTCTTCCTCTCAAAGAAAGACTTTAGATGCCATATTTGCAATCCAGCTACCGATAGGCAAACAATAAGCGAAAGAAACCCAAGAAAGGCCATCCTCGAATTGGTTGTTCTATTGAGCTCCTGCATTTCTTCCTCTCTAAACAACAAGAGAAGGGAAATGTGAAAAACAAAAAAACAGGCTGGGGCTTCTCAATTAAGTAAATGAGAACAAAACTTTGCATCAATCTGTTCCAATTATTTTAATTCTACAAACAATCAAACTTTGGTAGATTTGACATGGAAAATCCTTTCTTCTTATTTTCTCTCTCTTCCTTTTCTTCTTTTTAAAAAAAAATTCAGAAAACCAAAAGAGTAGCAGTGGGTGCTCAGAAAACAGATGCCAACCCTAGATTGAGTCGAAGAATAAACAGAAGCATAGGAGAGTTGCTTAAATGGAGCACAGAATAGAGAGAGAGGAGAATCAGTCGTTGGTTGCTGTTCATGATGCAATAAAGAGCTCAAGTTGAAAATATTATCAACAAATGTTTAAATAAAACATGTTTCAAGTCAAACTTTTGTACGAAATCAATAGACCATGAAACCAATACGTGAAAAAATGATACACAATGAAAAATATATATATATCTGGTATCTGCCTATTATCAAAATGTCTTGTGTGCAAGAAATTAAACCTCTCACGAAGATAAAACATCTCCTCATGAATGGATGCCACAGTATCAGCCAACTTCTTCAACTCCAGTTCCATCGTCTACCACAACAGATGAAATGATAAATCAATGAAGAGCATACAGTTTCAATCACTTTGCAATAGCTCTAATATAAAAGCAATTGTTTTCTCAAAAAAAAACAACTACATCTTCTGCATTGTAACTACAATTATCACATCAAATCCTGAAAATCTCTATTAGTCCTACTAATATTAGACATCATGAAAGACTAGAGAAAGAAAAGGTTAAATATAGGCACTGCACCATGGCTGGACCTACCCCACATTTTTATATTAACAAACAGATAATACAAAGCTAATCTGGAAACCCACAATGACGAAACAGAATATTCTATAAAAACACAATTGCATGAATATCACTTTGAACTTGTTAAGAGCGGATTACACTTAATAATAACTATAAGGCAATCTAGTGAGGACTTGAATGAGATCATTTCTCACATTCAAATTCAATAATACAAAAAATGTCTTATTCTAACAAATATTCTCTAACAATTTATGAGAATTATTTTTGTATCAGTGAATCGAGTCCCTAGTGGTCCTCAAGGACCTCCGTCCCCAAGTTCAGTGGATATATACTTCTCAAAATAAACTTTAGATCATATTTTTTTTAACCGAAGAAGAATTTCTGGAGTATTTTAAATCAACTATATCTTGATACAGTGAATAAAGTGGCATTATCAAACTGAATACTCTTGAAAGATACCACAGAAACAAATGCAAAGTATAAATATACAGAAACACTAAAATACTAGCGGAAGTCACTTACATCAATCTGCCCTTTCTTGGCGACCTTAGTCCAATCCTTGGCAGCAACACCGGTCCTCCACTCAAAGTCAACTGTTACAGTTGCTGGTGGGTTATGGTCTGGTGCCCAAAAGCAAGCAGTATAGTCACCAGCTTCAGCTGCAGTAAATGCAAAATTACCCAATTCCACATGTTCAGCAGTATGATAATTGTTCCCATAAGGTGAAGTCACCTACATAAAGATTAACCCCCCATCTTCTTCAGTTAAATCTTTCCTAAACAAAATGAATCTCAAATATTACCACAACACTAACAACCAAAACGGGAAAACAATCAAAACTTTGAAACAAGCATGCACTCAGAAAGATACTAAGCTCCTATAAGTTCATCTCAAATTCAAATTTTCCACACACACTCACAATTGAACTTCAAGCTCCAATTTCATCATACAATTATTCTAGATTTTAATTTGCTTCCAAAATCATCTAAGAAATAAACCCACAGTTAATAACTTCACACGTAAGATGCCCCAACTCCCAAGATTCAATTTTTCCAGATC
>JAVXUL010000021.1:1563519-1577206 GCA_035590515.1 Trichilia minutiflora | reverse complement strand
AAATTTACATATGAATAATTTTGTTTCTATTCATGAATATTAATGAATGTTGAATTTATGTAAATTAGAGTAAATTTGGTTTAATAAAGATTTTTTAATTTGTATTTGTGAACAAAATTAAAATGAAATTAATAATAATAAAATAGTGGACGATCCATACAAACTTCTTGTGAGAAAATCATGAAATCTTGATTGGAGGAAAAGGAAAAGGAAAAATGGGGAGCAGCAAAGAAAGTTAATAGCAGGAGAGCGGAGCAGCTTGTAGTAGAAGCAAACCATAAGGAATATTCTAAAACCGCGTAAAAGCGCATGTGCTTTGTCTGGATAATTGACAAACCAGAGTCGTCTGATTCGCCACGTGGTACAGCCAAAAAGCATGGAGCATCAAATTCTGACACGTGTGTTCCCATCACTGGACTTCTTTTACCTTAGTTATAGTGGGACCATATATATTGGACACACTAACGTATATCAAGCAAAGTTAATCGATGGTTGATGAAAAGGATACAATAATATATTTTGTATTTATTTGTATTACATATAATTATTGAAAATTGGCTGTATCCCTTATTGAATTGACAAAAGAAGTTTTTGGAAATTTTACCCCTCTAAGAAATGAGAGAAGGGCTATGATACATATCACCTTACAATAATTATTATATAATTAATTCTCTTTTTATTATAATTATTAGTTTATAAGTAATATTTAATTTTTTTTAAATATAATAAAAATATTAAAAATACAACCAAAAGTCTAAAAAAATGTACCATCCATTCATATTTTCGGTAGCACTATCTTAATAGGTTTTATTAAATTTAGGAAAATATATCGATAACAATATAAAACTTTACAACCAAGAAAAGAATATTATATATGCATGCATCATATGCATATAGTTTGCTTTGTCCACATCATTTGAAAAATGGTGCAGGCTTTATGATTTGTAAATTTATGCGATGTTCGCAACTCAATATCCACTGGACTAAGCAAAAAGTTGTTGAATTCTGTATATGCTCTTTTGGGGGCTTGTGATTTCTTGTATCGATTCACTTCTCAAAAGTTATGATGGCTAGCACGCAATCAAATATTATCTTACTCATGGGGAAGGGATAAAGACCAATTTCAAAATTCAATATAGTTATTTTCATTTTGGTTGCACGTAGAATTTTTATTTTTTAGCCAAATAAAAAAAAAAACAAAAAAAAAACTTTGTCTTTTCATTTACAGCTTAGTTCCAGCCTTAAGCCGCCTAGCTACATTCACTGCCGTGGTTCAAGGACATTACACGGAAAGAGTTTCTCGACTAAACTACACTTATAAAAGAGGAAAGTTGGTTTGCACGTTCTTTTAAGAACGCATGTTTGAAAATTTTTTGTCTCCTCATTAGCACAAATTAAAAGATTTGTGTTGTGGGGTGAGAGTCGTTCTTTAATGCATGTTTTCTTATTCATGATTCTTTCTTTTGTAATGCAGAATTCTGTATAAATCTGTCCGTTGTCAAGGTTTTTTGATTCATTTTGTTGGAAGAGAAGATGAAGTTCGGGAAGGAATTCGAGGCGCAGATGGTGCACGAATGGCAGGATGCTTATGTGGATTACCGTTTTCTGAAAACAGTGTTGAAAGATGTCTTACATTCCCGACAAAAAATCGCGCCGCAGCCTGCGGCGGCGACGACCAAGGGGGCGTTGAAGAGGAAGGTGTCATTATACAGAGCTTTTAGTGGGTTGACAACCAGCTGCAGGACTTCTCCAAGGAGGAATGAGCAGCAGAGAAATGAAGAAGAACCAATTCTGGTGACTTCAACGGAAGAATCTGGAGAAGGAATAGATGGGAAAATTCATACCATGTTTTTTATGTCGTCCGATGAAGGAGGGCAATTTGAGCTTTTATTTTTCCGAAGACTTGATGATGAGTTCAATAAGGTGGTGAATTTTTATAAGCAGAAAGTGGAGGAAGTTATGGAAGAAGCAGAAGCGCTGAGCAAACAAATGAATGCTTTGATTGCTCTTCGGATTAAGGTTGATGATCCGGTTTTGGGAGGAAAAAATATGGCCAGTCTTGCCTCTGATGGTGTTTTA
Source organism: Trichilia minutiflora (assembly GCA_035590515.1). Lineage (NCBI taxonomy): Eukaryota > Viridiplantae > Streptophyta > Magnoliopsida > Sapindales > Meliaceae > Trichilia > Trichilia minutiflora. The sequence goes on along the minus strand of JAVXUL010000021.1, from coordinate 1,575,127 downwards.
GCATCTTTTCGTCTCGTCACAAACAGAAAACCAGGTATGTGGAATCTGTTTTTTTGGTAGGGCTGCAAAATGTTGATAATCTGTTTGGTAAAGTTTCTTGGATTGCATGAGATGTTAGGGCTTAGGGTTGGGATCTTTTTGCATAAATAATTCGATTTTTGGTGTTGGTATCTTATCTATAATCAGTTGTGATAATTTGGGGACTCTTATGTTAATGGGTTCCTATAGATTACGTGATGAGTTCTAGTTTGTTTTGTAAAATCTCTTGGGTTGGAAGAGTTTTCTGTTTGAATTCCTCTCATATCCGGGTACCTAATTCGAGTTTTCTCTGTTGTTGCCGTGCTTTTCATCTTCATTATATTTGAAAAGTAGCATACTTTTCTTATGTAAATGGGTTTCTGTGTTATCTAAGATTAGTAATATGCTATACAAAATGCAGGGGTGTCACGGATGGAAACGGTCAAGGAAGTTGAGATGAGAAATGACGGAGAACTGAATGAAGAAAAAGAGCATAGGCTAAAAAGTACAAGAAGGGCCGGTACAAAGAGATTTAAACCAGCTTCATTAGACGTTTTGGATCACGTAAAGCTCAACATTGAGCCTGAAAGTCCGGTATCAACACTGAAAGGTGTAATCAAGTCAAACTCAGAGATATCATTCAGCAAAAAAGAACTAAAGAAAGCTGAGAAGCTGATGATGAATGCTTTTATCGAGTTCTACCAGAAGCTTAGACTTCTAAAAAGTTACTGGTAATAACATAGAATGTGTACTTCTCGTGTAAAAATAACAAGTGTTAAAGATTTTGATGTGCAATGTAGTTGACTATATTTGAAAATGTTTGTAACAGCTTTTTGAATCAATTAGCATTGTCCAAGATCTTGAAGAAGTACGATAAGATCACATCAAGGAATGCATCAAAACCCTACTTACAAATGGTGGATAATTCATATCTTGGCAGCTCTGACGAGGTTAGTGTTGGCTACTGAGAAAGACTTTTTATGTTAATAGATGTCGTGCTTGCCCTTTTGCTAATGACTCTGTCATCAATTGTGGATTCTGCTTTTGCAGGTTACTAAGCTTATGGAAAGAGTGGAGGCTACATTTATTAAACACTTTGCAAATGGAAATCACAGTAAAGGAATGAACACATTAAGACCAAAAGTTAAAAGAGAGAGGCATACCATCTCATTCTTCTTAGGTAAAAACTTGTCGTAATGCATCAGAAACTCATTTACTTCCTTCTGTCCCAAAATTTTGAATGAAATTCTCACATCTGCCTTGAGACTGCAGGTACATTCTTTGGCTTCTCCCTCGCGCTTATGGTTGCCATTGTTGTCATTATCCATGCCAGAAATATTCTTAAAAGTCATGGGCGCAATAAGTATATGGAAAACATATTCCCACTTTACAGGTTAGTTTAGGTGCTTTGATTAGCTTCACATACAATGATACAAAGCCTTATTTAGCTGTGGTAATTGATTGGTTTCTGTATTCTTTTTGCAGCCTTTTCGGATACATGGTCCTGCATATGCTAATGTATGCTGGAAACATATTCTTTTGGAAGCGTTATCGGGTTAATTACTCATTCATATTTGGCTTCAAGCAAGGAAGAGAATTGGGTTACAGAGAAGTCCTCCTTCTCAGTTCAGGTCTTGCTGTACTTACATTTGCCAGTGTGCTTTCAAATCTGGATATGGAGATGGATCCTAGAACAAACCGCTTCAGAGCATTAACCGAACTACTTCCTTTGGGTCTACTCACTGTAAGGATCATAATTAATTTCTGTTAATCAGACACAATGCACATATTATGTTTTTCTTACCCAAATTTCTTTTGCCTGATCAACATAAACTGTTTCTCTTTTGCAGACTGTGATTCTTATAACATTCTGTCCTTTCAATATCATATATCGTTCAAGCCGGTTCTTCCTCATCAAATCTTCAGTACACTGTATTTGTGCACCTCTTTACAAGGTACCAATTGTAAAAGCTATGCACACACACACACAAACACACATATATGAGTAAATCATATGTGGTAAGTAGAAAATTTCATGTTTTATTTTCCTTACCCTGTAGGTTACTCTCCCAGATTTCTTCTTGGCAGACCAGCTCACGAGCCAGGTTAGAAATTGTGCTGCTTCATCATTTTTTCCAATCTATTTTTTCGTGTCTTTCTCTAATCTCTAATGATCAAAACATCCCTTACTACCTTCTGAAAGATTAGGAATTCTCAACTTGTATAAAGTTTCCAACTTTTTTTTTTTTTTGGTTAATTATATTTCATTTCAGGTGCAAGCTTTTAGAAGTTTGGAATTCTACGTTTGCTATTATGTTTGGGGGGACTTCAAAAGGAGATCAAATAAGTGCAATCAAAGCGAAATATTCCAGAAATTTTACATAGTAGTAGCAATCATACCATACTGGATCCGTTTCCTTCAGGTACTTCGGTTCTGAGTTTTCCTTGGTCTAGTTTGCTTTATAACATATGTACAATAACGGTTCTTACAGTAGCTTTTATGTTTCAGTGCTTTCGACGCCTAATTGAGGAGAAAGATAGAATGCATTGTTTTAATGGATTAAAATACCTGTCAACTATTGTTGCTGTTGCTACAAGGACAATTTATTATTTTGAGAAAAGGGAAACTCTGCTGATAATTGCAGTAGTCAGTTCAATAGTTGCAACAGTTTTTAATACATACTGGGACATTGTCATGGATTGGGGTCTTTTGTGCCGAAATTCAAGAAACCCCTGGTTGAGAGACAAACTCATCTTACCAAAGAAAAGCATGTACTTCTTAGCTATGGTAAACAAAACATGGTTACTCCATTCTATATATCGTTTATGTTCCAACTACTCAGCCATGAGTTTTTCTTTTTCCTTTTTATTAATATGTATCTGTACATGTAGATCTATGCCTTTGCAATGAGCAATCATCTTTTTTTGCTGACTCACAGGTTGTGAACATTGTTTTGAGACTTGCTTGGATGCAGACAGTGTTGGGTGTTAGAGAAGCTCCGTTTCTGCATAGAACAGCCCTAACTGCAGTAGTTGCAAGTTTGGAGATTATCCGTCGGGGAATCTGGAATTTTTTCAGGTATGCTGTTTAAAAGTATACTGGAATGCAATGTTCACATGTAAGATGAAAGATATACTACAAATAATTAGCATTCTAAGTACCTAGTTCATACTAACAAATTCATGATTTTGATTGATCAGGCTGGAGAATGAGCACTTAAACAATGTGGGGAAGTACAGAGCATTTAAGTCGGTACCTTTGCCTTTTAACTATCATCATGATGATGAAGAGAGTATTACATGAACCACATGGAGATGAAAGATTTTTTGTTTTGTTTTATTGTCAATTGTAGTTGATATGCTAGACAGAGATGCAAAAAAGGGAAAATATTGAATAGAAGAAAATAGCAATACATAAAACACAGCTGAGCTGTGATTTCCACAACATGCAACAGCCAAGTTTTTTATGGCACTGAGATGAGAATGTGAAATCCAGTGCTAGATCAATCCACGCATCTCAGTCAACAATCAAAAATAAAATAAAATAAAATAAAAATTCCATGCAAGTATAACAGCTTTAAATCAACGAGTGAAATGGAAATCTCATCAATTTAACCTTCCCCCTTGATTTGATTAGCAGCTTACATACAGTTGAGTGCCTGTCATTCAGTATTCAATTTCAGCTTGTTACAAGGAACTTACCGGGAAAAAGAGTAAAAATGCAACGGAACAAAAGGGCGATACTGTCACGTTGAGTGGGTATCCTCTTGATCCTCCTCATTCTGCAATGTGGCTGGAGAGCTCGAAGCAGAGTTTTTAGCTGTTACAGCCCCGATGCTTTCATCAGCCTGGTTACTAAAAAGAGATGAAAATGACAATGGATTGCATGTAGAGCTAGCTTTTTGAAGGCCTTTTAAGGCTTTCATTGCAGCAAGTGTGCTTCTGTATACATCCAAGATTTCCTCCCCGAGAGTTGATGAAGTGTCGGGTGAGACGTTTGGAGCATTTTTCTGAGGTGGCTTTGATTTGTCTGGTGGGGTGGACATAGTAGCTTCAACGACTTCTGCTTCTAACGGGAAGAGAAGTTCAAGATTTGCCTCGCACTCATGTACCAGCCTATTGAGAGATTCTGCAGTAAAGAAAGGTTGATGAAGGGCGAGTTGCATGAAAGGTAAACACAACAGTCCCCCTGTTCTTTTATCATACTTCTTCAAAATTTTCACCAGCCCTGTGTAGCCAAAAATGATGGATATGGTTTCAGAAACTGATGAGCATCAGCACCATCTGCTAAGCAACAAAGTGCTTACCAATGCAAGTCAAAAATAACATATAAATGAAGTAGTTGCTGTACCTGCAAAATTTAGAGAGCTATAATTTTTAAGGAGCACCATCTCCCCATGAATGGTGACAAAGTCCTTGCGAATGTCCATCATTTCCTCACTAAACTCACTTTTAGAAGTAAAAGTTCCACCGCTTTTCTCCTTAACTTGTTCAATTCTTTCCTTTAGCTCCTGTTATACCCCACCAAAAAAAATGCATCATCTGTAGGATTCTTAAATAACAAGACACTTGGTTCAACAACGGAAATTAATGAACCAACCACTAAAAATTTTACAGGAAAGAAATTATGTAACATTTCAAGCATAAAATCACAAATAAAAAACACCTAACAAGTCCAAAATAAATTAGCTGGAAGCGCAAAATCATTCATCCATCAAAACTTACTCTAATTATTGCGTATATAGAATGTGATCTTATTCGTGGATATTAAATAACTAACAATGCTTTGATCTTACATATCATTCTTGAACATCAAGCCATCTTGTTCAAATCTGAACTTGTAATGAACTCATAATTCCGGCCTAAAATCAATAGGCTATCACCAATCAAAGAAGAGATCAAATCCATTAGCAATCTCCTCTTCAACTCTTACTCTTATAAATAATCAACTGAATTAAATTACAAAAACAAACGGGGTAAGTTCATTAGATCTTTATCTATACTCAAAGCACTAATGAGATAGTGTCAAATGTAACACGAATCTCGCAAATTAATTACCTTATTCAATCTATAGATTCTGTGATACTCAGTCTTAAAAAGTTAATACTCAACTAATCTACTGACATTGTGATTTCATCATCCCGTGGGATCCACACGGAACCCAGAAATTAGTATGATTTAATAATTTTACTTACGAAAATCTCTCCTTTTCCATGAAAATTTTCACCTTCAGTACTAGAAGGTTTTCGTATTCATATTCATTCATCAAACGTCTCTATCACAAAACTAACATATTTAGCAGAAAAAGAAAAAACATAACTTGGGAGAGGATGATTGGAAAGCACCTGAAACCGGATGACGAAATCCTCCTCCTTATCAACGTAAAAATCATTAAACTTGTCCAGCTCTTCATTGAGAATTCCCACAAACCAATCCTGTAGTTGAACCAAGGAAAGACTGTTACTGTTTTTCGTCCGATGTTCATAATCTTCCATCGGTGGTGGTCGATGCTGGGATTGAAATTCAGCATCAGGGAAGTATTTGAGGATCTTTTTGAGGGGTTTATAACGGAGAAACTTGTCTCTCCACTCTGGTAGAGTCTCCTCCAGGTGGGATCTGAATTCTTTGCCAAATTTCATCCTCCTTGATTGATTTCTCTGTCTCTCTCTCTCTCTCTCTTTTAACGATGATAAATTGATATTCACTATGATGATGAATAATTTAGAGAAAGATAACAGAGAAGAAAAAGTAGAAAAGGAAGTAACGGAATCTTTTGGAAGTCAGTGTAGGATTAAAAGTGTATAATGGAGATTGTTATATTCTGTTTTAACTCTGCTTTTTGATATCATCAAACTTGTCACCTTACCTTAGGATTGCTCTCTTCCTTTAAAACATCAGTAATATTAGAAGTATACGATCATCGAGTTTGACGTATGGAGGTGAGGGCTGAGGAGGTCTTTGCCGTCCCCCACTCCTATTTATTAGTTTTTATCGCTCTTTTTTCTTTTCATTTCTTTTTTTTTTTTAAATAAATTTTACAGGATTAAAAAAATTCATAAAAAAAAAAGATTCTTCATCCCTACTTACTATCTTTATTTTTTTAATAATTTATATTATATATAACAAAATTATTATTATTATTATTATTATAGTAAATTTATTAAAGTTAAAATTTAATTATTTAATAGGATAAAAATATAAATTATAAGATTTTTTAATTAAATATTATTTGAATATAATTTTATTTAGTTGTAAAATAATATTATTTAATACATACAAAAAATAATTTAATTACAGATACAAAATTTAATTCATAGAGACTTTCTTTATATACAATGCAGTGAGTTTCACTTCCCTGGTACTTTTGATCACTGCGATTGATGATCACAATCCCCTTTTCGGTGGTTTTTTTTTCTTCTTTTTTTCTGCATACTTGTGATTTTGTTGCTTATCTCGGCGGTTCATATGTACATAACTGCTTTATGGCATTTGGCGAGTGTTATTTCGGTTCTTGAACCGATTTACGGGTATTCGACAATGAAGAAGCGTTAGGATCTGTTGAAGGAGAAGAATAGCGTGTATTCTTGTTTTTTATTTACATGGCAATTGCAGCAATTGCAAGTGTTTTCACTGCTGTTATTGTTTCAGGGAGGAGAAGGATATAGAGCTGTTGCCAAGATTATTTTCGGTGGATTCTTGGTTGGCGTTTTAATGGTTGTGAATCTTGTGGAAATAGAGTTTGCTTCTTATTTATACATAAAAAAAACTATTAAAAAAAATTATACACACTAGAGAAGGCCGACTTCATTTCAAGATCAGACTAATAAATGTTCAATTTTAAAATCTTGTTTATTTTACCATTTTTTAACAATAATTTAACGTGACTCTTTGTGTTCCATTTTGATTAGTCTTTCCCACCATTCAAGCATTCAGAATACTCAGAATACTGAATTTGAAACACAACAAGAAATCGTTCCAATAAAGTTTCAAATTTATTCATGGGGATCATCACTTTTTCATTCCGGTAATGATCCGAGAACTACAATAGAAAAGAGCGAGACATTGGCTAATTTTAACAATAGAAAGTCTGGTAATCAAGGATCAACTCGAACATTCAAAATGAAAATGCTGGTTAGGGAAAACGACAAAAAGGAAAATTGTGGAAGGTGTCTCACGCCCAATGAGTAATGCCATCCAGGGCCTGGAGAATGTCAGTCTTCAAATCTTCAAAGGCTTCAGCTCCAAAGCTGAATCGAACCAAGTTATCAGAAATCCCATATTTAAGCCTCTCTGACTGGCTAAGATCCCTATTTCCAATTGTAAAGAGAGAAAAGATAAACTCTTAATGGCAAATAGAACAGCAAGCAAGGAAAAAGAACATCATTCTACCAGCCCCATGATATGTGAATAGTTTGCAACTATATGGTATAGTACCTGTTTATTTCTGACATGCGGATATAATAAATAATCACAATCATGATTAGCTATCTAAAAAAGCTAAGCTAATTCTAAAGTTCTGTGAAAGAAACATGAAGTTTCCACCACTGCTACGTTCAGTTAGTACATCGTGTGAGATAACAACATGGACATAACAGATACATCTAATGATTGGAATGAATCAGAATTCAATGTTTAAATTAGATAGATTGATCGTGTTAAAAGAAAATGGAAAAGAAAATTTTAATGGCATACCAATAAGACATTATAGCTGGCTGATCCACAATGCTTTCACAGCCACCAAAAGACGGGGCAATATATGGGATTTTCAAAGCATCAATGAACTTTATGGTGGTCGTTAAGTCTCCATCAACCTGCACAAATTGGGAACAGTGAATTTCAAAATACCACAAAACACATCAAAAATCAAGGTGCTGTGCTGAAGAGACGAGTGCAAAATCACTAGCTACCGGCACAACAGAGGAATCACGCATACTATCTGTTTCTTTTTTATTGCAAGTTCGTAAGGGTCACAAAGGTGGAAGAACTTACCTCAAAACTGACCACGCCACCAAAACCAGTCATTTGCTCTGTGGCAATGTGATGCTCAGGATGACTTGGCAAGCCTGGATAGTAGACGCGCTTCACCTGTCAACAATATCACATAAGCCCTAGCAATATCCACAAGAAATAAAGTACATAACTAGTCATAGACACTTTCTCAGATTTCAATATTTCCATTTACATTCTTAAGTCACTCATAAATACGTGGTAATATAGCCATCAAGTATCTATGTTATACAGAAGATAATATTTCTGTTGCCCAACACATCTAGTAGCAGCGTATTCGTTCATGGACAAAACAGCTGTCAAATAATGGGAAAAAGTTTCTAAACAGCAGGTGGGATCCACATGGTGATATGCAGGTAGTGGAGGTACACAGGTACTCAAGCCACTGGATACTGTGTAGAACAGTAAAATTTGGGGTTCTGGCAGTGCCGGTGTAACAGTGAGTAAATAGTAAAGTTCAAAATGAAAGTAAACAATCAGCCATAGCAGTAACTCATACCAAGTCAAGAGTAAAATCCAATTTAAAAGCTTTAGAGAGGCTATTACTTTTAGAGAGAATATTGCATTTGATGAAAATCCCAGCAAGGCAGTTAAATCTTGGTCAATGGTCACCCCAAGGCATTATAAGGAAAAAATTAAAAAAATTAAAAAATTTTATGATAGAAAGCAACCATACCTTAGGATGTGCCTCTAAAATCTTGGCCATCCTCAACGCAGTTGAATTCTGTTGCTGTACACGAAGATGTAGTGTCTTCATGCCTCGAATGATCAGATACGCAGCATTCTGTTAACGGAGACAAAATTGAAATACAATAGACAATTATTGCCCAAGTTGCACAGGAATTTCAATAAATAAAAGTTTGAAGCCAACCGTCAAAATGTAAGTTGGCAATATATATATACAGCACATTTGAAACACCACCTAAACTCATATTCAACAAATAAAGTTTCAAGCTCCAGGCAGTGTGCGAACGAAATTAATGTGAATGATCTAAACAATAATTCACCAAGTCTGGTTTAAACAGATCACTTACTGGGTTGATGGTACCACCCAAAACATGATGCAAATTACGAACTTGTGCAACCAACTTCTCTGAACCACTAATGCAGCCTGCAAGGACCTGAACAGAAGTATTTCCTGGCTCAGTGCTCAAATTAATGATTCGACAGACTTATTGTAAGGAATCTTTTCAACTGTAAGAGTTGAACAATGCTCACATCATTGTGGCCACCAATGAATTTTGTTGCAGAGTGCAGGACAAGATCAGCACCAAGGCTGAGGGCCTTCTGATTGAGAGGTGTGGCAAAGGTACCATCTATGCAAACTATTGCTCCTTTTCTGTGGCAAAGCTCTGAGACCAGCTTGATATCAACACATCTTAGGAAAGGATTTGTTGGAGACTCAGTGAAGAAAAGTGAAACCTGCATGAAATTATCAAGATGCTTAACTTCAGATAGCTAATCATTCTCAAATATAACAATACTAGCATTAATTAGAGAATAACGAAAAAAAGCTAAATGTTTCAACATTACTGACTTTGTTGTTGTCAAGTGCCGATTTCAACCCTTCCACATCAGCGGGGTCAATAACTGTAGCCTGCATATGAGATGAATCAGAAACATCAGTAGAACACCTGAAAATTTCTAGGAATATCTTATGGAAAATACCAATGATCTAGAAAATATTTTACATCTTCAAAGAAACAAAGTAACTGCATGTTAAATAATAGCATAAAAAGAAACCTATACCGTGATCCCCATTTTGGGAAGAAAAGTGTCAATGAAAATTCTCGTCTTCCTGTAGCAATCAGTGGTTGTCACAATATGGCCACCAGCTGGAACCAGAGCCAACAATAAGACTGTGCTAGCACACATTCCAGATGCCATAATCACTGTTGATTCAGCCCCCTCAAGCGCACTGAAACAGGAAATCAACGATACAACGTTAAAAACCTTCAAACATATTGGTGCCAAAGAGTATCATAACTTTGTGTTTCCTTCAATAAAAACACAAATGATCAAACCTTATTTTCTCCTCTAACACAACAGTCGTTGGGTTCCCATACCTCCCGTACTCAAAACTTGCATGGCGCTTCTCCTGCCACAAGATAGTAAAAACATTAATGGTTGATCAAAATTCCTCAATCGCAACAGTTATAAGCTACACAAATTTATTGCAGAGTAATGCATACCTTGTAATCAATAAGCTCAGCAGTTTTCTTAAAGAAGTAGGCAGAAGTATTAACGACTGGAGTAGTAATTGCATCTGTTACAATACCGCGACCTAATCTTTCACCTAAAATGAACCAACAAACAAAATGTTTGAAATTCAATCATTCGCTAAACATAATATATAATTTCCCATTAATTAATTGCCCGACATCTTAAAATCAATTATTAGTTACTTAGTTTCAGTTTCCCAAACAAGTCCAAAAAATTTAAAAATAAAAACTAAAAACTTTTCTCCAATAATAATCACATAATTATTACTGTCAACAAGTAATAACTACTCTATCTGAAAACATGTATTAATAACCACATAAAAGATAAAATAGAAAATAAAAATAAATTATAATTGAGAATAGATATTAAATATTAAAATGAAAACGTACCAGCATGAATTGCGAGACTCCCATCGGATCTCAAAAACGAGGCTTCTTTTCCCGAATCAACGAGGTCCCCTAGCTGCATATTCAATCCGTCAACCACCGTCACGTCGTCGCCGGTCGTAATCTCGACCGGCGCAGCGGGGGCTGGAATGGCTGACGTAGAGGAGGATCCGGAAGCCGCCGGAGCCGCCGAGTTAGAGCCGGAAGGCGAACTGTTTGACCACGAAGACGCCACGATTTGCGCCACCCCAATGTTGCTGCAGTTCCTCCTCGCCTTCGTGCTGAGCTGTCTCGCGAAGTTCGGAGGAAACCTGAATATCAGAGATGACAAGCCGCTAATCGACGCCGTCGTCGTCCCCATAACTCTAGAGGAGATCCTCGGTTTCTCGAACCTTGCCGAACCGCCAGGCAGATCAGGATCGGACCGGCACTCGAAAGATGAAGATGCAAAAGACGAGATAGCCAAAAGCTTCTGATTCGAACAAGAGGAGACTGCCATAACAACGTCGTAAAACGGAGGTTCTCTCTGCCTTCTTTCTTTCTCCTCTACTCTGAAATGACGAAATATGACGATGCGAAATCAAGCAACGCGGCTTGCTCCTTTTAAACAGCACGATCCGTTGTCGTTTTGTACTTTATTTTTCCTTACCTGGTGACAATGTGTTGAATTAATTTTCAACTAGGGTTAGGTTCTTTCAGGTTTCGTAGTTACGTGTTGTATAGGTGTATGACGTGGCGTACAGAGACAGGTTGTCTGTATATCATTGTATCGTACTGGGACGGAGGATATAATTGCTAATTTCATTAGATAAATGTGGGACAGCTTAAAATTGGAACGTGCAGTCAAAGTGTTACCAGCTGTTAAATAATAATAATAATAATAATAATAATAATAATAATTATTATTATTATTATTGTGATTTTATTTTATTATTAATTTGATTTTTAAGTTTTGTTAAATTAAATTTATTATT
>JAVXUL010000021.1:1525052-1563419 GCA_035590515.1 Trichilia minutiflora | reverse complement strand
AAAGTTTTTGTGTTAATAGTAGTCACGGACATATAGACTCGTTGGAGTCATATAGTTTCCTTATTTCATTACTAAAGTATAAAGGTAGGAAATTATAAAGAGGACCGATAAGATTATGATATTATTTATGATCACATCAGGACATTATATCTTACTACACTACTAGTTCCAAGATCCATGTCAACTTAATTGATAATATTTGTGATTTGGATTGATTATGCGTCAATAAAGATGCATTAATCGCTATAGTCCAAAATTAAAGATTAGATTGGACCTGATTGTTTGAGATGTTAAACTCATGACTATTATTTTAAAAAATGTAATCACATAAAATGCTTTCTTGTTAATTAGCCCGAGAGTCGTTTTCGAATAAATAAAATTTTATTTTCAAAATCGATTAATGTAGCCCAAGTGAGAGAATGTTAGATTTTTTGTGGGCTTACATTAAATCGTTGTTATGATTTATTAAAAATAGGCTAATGTTATAGTCATTGAGTAAAGTGGATCTAATTATGTGATTTAAAGAAAATTAGGCTTAACGTCTATAACAGGCTAGTTTTGGTAATCAGTGTAGGTCATGGGTCATGTTGAAACCTTTGATGGGGAGGCCTAATAAAAACTAATCAGGGTTAGGCTAGGTCCCCTCTCTACTTCTATATAAAGGAAAGTATGGGTTTCAAAAAAAACTTAACCTACCTTCTTCCCATTGAGTAGGCTGTCACAAATAGAGAATAGAAAGAAAGATCTAATCGAGAGTTTTATTTAGCTATGACACAATTAAATACGTTTTTCGATGTATTTTGTATTCTATTTTTATATATAAGATTTTGGTAGGAAGTTAAAACTTCTAACAGAAACTTCACGTTAAAAAGTCCTGTCAAAGTGTTTCGACAATATGTTAAAAAAGCTTTCTTTCCTTGTTTTAACGAAAAAAATCTTTAATTTGTTTTTATTTTTATTTTTGTAATTTTCTTGCAAATAATATTATTATATATGTATAAATTTATATTTACATATGATGCGACATTATTATTTTTATTATTATTGGCATCTATCCCTTTAAAAGAAGTAAATAAAAAATATATTTAAATAATGTGATATTTATTGAAAAAGATTTTCCTTATCTAAAGTTAATGAATTTTTTTCATAAATTGAAGTTGCGAATTTTATTTATTCAAATATATTATCGAATGCAGATGAATTTTTTTTAATTATTTGAATTTTGTGCAAATCAATTCTTATTTAAACTATTAAACTTTGATTTGTTCCAAAATTTGGTATTTTAAAAAATATGAATATGTGCATTAAATGCACATTTTTAATTCATAAGGTTATCCAATGATGCTTAAATATAAATTTAATTCGTAAAATTACTTTACATAATAATTTTTTACATTTAAATTTTATAATTTTTTTTAAACATAATCATGAGAATTTTGAACAAAAAAACATGACTCTAAAAATAGAATGATTGTTATAAAAGAATATTTCTTTTCTTTATGCAAGTTGAGGTGTAATAAAAACAATCCTGCAAAATTATATATATATAAAATATATTTTGTATGTATGTATGAAGGTAGAAAATAAACACATATAGAATAATATTTTTCAAACCCGCAATAATGTTTTAAAAAAAAAATTCTAAACCACAATAAACCAAGAAAATGTATTAAAATGGATCATGTCTTTTGAATTTATTGAACCTAATTTTGGTTAGTTTAATATGGGAATTACACCATTGCCTTAGTTGTAGAGCCTAATAAAACAATACATTAAAAAGACCAAAATTTCATGTGCTAGCCACATTTAAAAGCATTAACTCAGTGGGTTGTTATTGGGTTATCAATTCAATGTTCATTAATTAATTAATTAAGTTGTCATTTTATAATGTATGGAAATATTATTGTCATTGTATGGTAAAATAGTCTTGTTTATTATTTTATGTCTCTTTTTATAGATAGATACTGTATGGTCCTTTATTATTATTATTATTATTTTTTGCACGATACTAAATTTATATACTTTAGGCCTTTTTCAGTTGATGGTTGTTTGCGATACAAGTATTTTAAGCATGTAACAACTTGTTTATCTATGTCTCTTTCCTCTTTTTTTTTCTTTTCTCTATTTTGAGTCTCTTATAAATATATGATTTTCTTGTGTTATTAGAAAATAAATAAACTGTGCAATGGTCATTATTTTGCATATAAATTAGTTAATAAATCTTAAGATTGCCTTTTAAGTAGTGTATTAAATAAAAGCAAGTGAATAATCAAAAAATATTGATTGCTTCGTAAAAATAAGTATTAATTACTGAATATTTTAATCTAGTCTATAATTATTTTTAATAAAGTCATTAATATACACTAATTATTGAGATAAAAATTATCAATTTAGATTAACTTAAATCTATTTCAATTCAAAAACTAATATAAAAAGATTTTTTAAATCAATCCAAATTAATTCAACTAATAATTTGGACCGAATCTGTTAAAAAGGGTGATTATTCTCTATTTGAATTTAAATTTAAACTAATAAAAATATATCGATTAAAATTTAATTCGATACAAAAATTGATTTAATTACCAATTTGGATTGGATCAGATTTACCTATCCTTACCTATTGAGTTATCTTAGTATTATGATTGTGATTACTAAGAGGTAAGACTGAGAAAAATAATTTTAACTTAGTTACAATTATCTTTACATTGAACTGAAATTAAGTTTAATTGAAATTAATAGTTAATTTATAATAAAATATTCCAAAGAATATACTTCTACATGCAGGTGAGAAAATTAAATATTTCAAATCTTAAAATTGAGGTCAAAAAAGAAGCACGGTCTGATTAATTGATGGTTGAAGATTGAATTCCATTGAAAAGCCACCTATATATAGTTAATTATAGTGTTATTCTCACCAAACTTCAAGTCTCACCCAGTGCCAGTGGAAAAGTGAGGTACAAAGGGCAAAGATAGAATAAAATGACGCAAGTACCATGTTGCATATGCTTTTGAAATTTGTGGATATCGGTATGATTCATTGAATAATTAAACTAACTATCTATAGTATATTCAATAGGAGAAGAAACATCTAGGCTTTAATTATTTTGCATGCACGATTCATGCACATGTCCATTGACATTGTCATTGGAGGTTAAAATTATTCAAAGATTGATTATTGAAAAATGCCTTTAATCTTCCTAAGTTTAGGCTTTAATTTTCTAAATTATATTTATTTTTTTTAAATTACTCTTTTTGATTTTTTTTAATTACACCAACTTTATCAATTTAATTCTCAGAATAAACCTAACTGCAGTAAACCATCATTCAAAACTTGAATTTAAATTATGAGGATAAAGATGAATCGAATTCATAATCATATGTCTAATTCATATAATACAAGAACAACCTATTCCACTTGAATCAATACATGGATAATCAAAATTATTCCATTACTTTTGTTTATTAGTTAAATTAACAAAAATAAATAAATAATTTTGATGTAATTTTATATAAATATGATTAACCTTATATTTCAAAAAAGAAAATAAAAAAATTCTTATGTTAAAGAATTTTCTAATTAAAATAGAAGAAAGTCTAATTTTATATAAACATAGTCATCGAATTAAAATTTTATGATTTTTTTATTTTCATATAAAAAATTAGTGTGCCTTTTTATTATGATTTTGTGATATTTTATTTTGATTTGCAATTTTATTTTAATCACAAGAAAAAATAATTATTATACAAAATGTTAATTTAGTAATATTTTCCAATAAATAACGAAATATTTTTGAAAAAATAAGAATGAAATGGAGAATTAAGCCAAACGATAGAGAAGGCATTTTCTTATTTATTACTAAACGGATTTGATAGAAATATAGAAATAAATATTAAATCATTGCTAACCCATCAGCCGTTTCTTATTGATTCCCGGTCTTTGTCAAGAGTCAATATAACTTGGTCTTCTTCTTCTTCTTCTTCTTCTCTTCAAAATCATGGCGGCTAGTAATAATATGAGTCAAGCTTAGCTAACTAGGGTTTCAGTCATTTTCTTACATCGCTTTCCTTCTTTACGGGTTCTTCTTCTTCTTCATGGGTTGATCCTTGCATGGTCTACTCTCTTAGTGTTAAATATTGCACTAGTACGTACTGGGGGCATCTGATTTATATATATATATATCAGTTGCCTAATCTAATTTGGAAGGTGCAAAGAGGGAAGAAGGGAACCGCTTTGCAGCTTAAACTTTATTTTGTCATGCTTTTGCTGCCAGTAAAACCCTTACATTGTATCAAATTTAGAAGACAAAGGAAGTCTCAAGCGCTTACTAATAATTTAATGATAAATTCTCACCGACCAAAAATGGACAAGTCCCGCGAGGTCTTTGTTGTTAGGTTGTTAGATATGGATGAATGACCTAAAATCATGGGCTTTCTTTGCAAAACCCACTAAGATCTAAAGATCTTGGGCTGGTCTTGTAGGGTTTAAATGGCCTGGAGAAATAGAAAGACACACAAACCTACAATGTCCAGCCGAACCGACACTTTAACTGTTGGCCTTGTTTTAAGAAGTATCCATCGTCTCTCATTATTTTTCTTTTGTTGGGCCTTCGTTATGGCTACAACTTTTTATTTTTCTTCAAATATTAAGATAGATTTAAATAGTAATGTCAAAATTCTGTATAAAGTAATAAAATAATATTATATTATTATTAGTTTTACCTATTTTAGTATAAAATTATTGTTATATATCTTATGTATAATATTATTGTTTGTTAAATAAAATAATTTATATAAATAACAATACTAAAATTTAAGGATTTTTAAATCGATTTAATTTAAATTAATTTAAATATTAAAATTAACTGTTTAAATCAATTTATGATTTAATTTTTTTAAGCTTCATAATTTAGATTTTAGATTGGATTAATTTTAAATTATAAAATTATAAATTAAATTAATTAATATTATTTTATAAAAAATTTTATTATTATTTTTAGTTATATACTATTACCTACATCTATTAAGTATTAATAAGAGATTATAAAATTGATAATAATAATATAAAAGTATATCTTATCTTTTATTTCCATGATTTAATTCTTACCTATAAAAAACTAATATATAGGATAATAGTTTTATATTAATTAACTAATAAAAAATTAAACCAAAAAATTAGAATTTATTCAAGGGTAAAGAATATAATCAATATTATTTTATTAATGCATTGAAAATAAAATATAGTTATATTTAATGATGAGTGGGGTAACACACAATTATTATCCAACTTATATAGATCGCTCTTTCAATTCAATTAATGATATTCTTTCCTTTTCCTTTTCCTTTTTCAGAATAATAACATTTTTTTCAGCATAATTAATTCAAAATTAAATTAAATTCTTGCAACGGCTTAACCTCTACACATAGACGTGAAGACATTATCCTATCCATTGTATGATCAATAGCTAAGCATAGCTATATTCTATCTAATTCATTAATTATTGTTAAATTTTGTTTAAATATCTGTGTTAATCATAGTTTTAAAAAATATACATCAAACATAATACAAATTAATTAGTTTAATTCGATTAAACAGTTTTGGAGAGTTCTAATTATCAATCAGTCAATTAATTGTCGTTGAATGCAAGATATACTTCTTTAATGGTGATAGATATTTAATTAGGATTGTTAAATATTGAATTTAGTGAATTAATCCAATATTATACTTTATTCATATAAAAATATTATATATTTTTTTTAATAACCACACTTAACCTTGACCTTGAGAGTCATTATTTGTATTTTATAAAGTAACAATAGCATAAGTATAAATTTTAATACAAATATGATTAATCCAAAGTGATGCAATAATGTTAGGAGAGAAGAAATCTTTTTATTTTTACAATAAGTAATTTGGAAATCATTTATAGGTTAAAAAAAAAAAGGAAAAATCAACGATCCTTTTTTTTTAATACAAATTCTTACCTCTTTCATAAATTATTGAATTGATTTACACTAAATAATTGAGATCTTATTTTATAGGTACCGTATTTATTATGGTGCAATAATAACACCTTATATGTCATCCCAACCACTTAAACTACATTAATTTAATAATAATAAAATAATAAAATATATATTATTGATGCAGAATTTTATATGCAAATTAACACCCAAATTTATGGATTGTAAAAAAAATTTATTATATTATTTGAGAGATTTTGATCTTATTTAAAGGTGTTTTGACCCACTTTAAATTGTGTCTCTTATATAAAATTAAAAATTGTTGTAGAGAAGATTCAAACTAAAGACTTATTTATTACTTAACTCAAGTGATTTTTTTATTGAAATCGTAATAAATAAGTTTTTTATTCGAGTCCTTTTACCAGTCGCTCATATTTTTATACGGGAGAGATGATTTATCCTAGGTAAAAAAATCTTCGAACAAGATCGGAAACAAATTTCTTCTATAATTTATACGTCCAAAATATAAAATATATGATATTTAAAAAAGGCTTAGAACGAGTCTTGATGAAATATTGATCCACTCTGAGACAATCAGTATTATTCACCTCTGAGGTGAATGGTTCCACTCTTTTAAAGACCATTAATAAATAAGTCGAAGATATCACTGCAAAATTTGAACTCATCGTTTTGAAAGACGTGGAGTTAAAATTGGATATGGGTACTGAATAAAAATGGCGAAAATATTTTTTTCATAAAGTAGACTTTTCATAATTTCATAATTTGCATTTATAAATTATTGACTACAATTAAAAAAAAAAATACCACCCGTTATGTCCATATTCCTGACCTGTGATTCATTTTCCCCATAATTGTTCACGATTATTTCTCCTATAAAAATAGACTACAAACACAGAGTTAGGTATATTACACAACACCTATAATGAAATTTTGCTGTTTTTGCTATTTTAACTTAAAAATAAAGTAAAATTTATAATATAATTTAAATATCAAAAAATTTTCATCCGATCATTTATTTTTACCTCCTTAGATCCTTCCTATTTTCCTATTTTCAGATATAAGTTATTGCAGCAGAACAAAGGATCAGTGCTCGGAGATCTTATACATAACATTTTCATGCATCAACATATGACAATAATATAATTTTACTGCATTGGTTATCAGTATTTCATGTAAAAATATTTTTAATAATCTTAAATTTGATGCATGGCTTCTATTCTCCAAATATACCCCCAGTACAGCTAAGAGATCCCATCAAATTAATTTATCAAATTATTGGATGAGGGGATTA
Source organism: Trichilia minutiflora (assembly GCA_035590515.1). Classification (NCBI taxonomy): domain Eukaryota; kingdom Viridiplantae; phylum Streptophyta; class Magnoliopsida; order Sapindales; family Meliaceae; genus Trichilia; species Trichilia minutiflora. The sequence goes on along the minus strand of JAVXUL010000021.1, from coordinate 1,556,146 downwards.
GGGGTAGGAGAATGATTTCATCATTTCAATACATATACAATACATATACGTATATATAATGCTGAAATCCATCTGTAGCTAGTTCAATTGATGGAGACAAATTTAAGATTTTATAGTTAGAAATATAGTTTTAAGTTCAATTCTCTTTAATATATCCGCGATTTAAGTGGGATTATGATAATAGGATACTATATTAACTTTTTTGAAAATTAATTAAAGTATATGTAAATTAGTTCAAATAGCTCAGTTACAAAATATATATACATAATGTTGAAACCTTACAAATCTATGGTATCTGTACTAAGTTATTTAATTTTTGTATACATATTTATTGTTATATTTAATTTTAGAGTTTATTATTTATGAGTTGACATTTATCCACAAAAGTGGGTGGAATTTTATTTTCCTAAAATGGTTTCATTATGCTTACCACGAGTTTTCATACCCACCTACCTACCTATACATTGTAATGGACAATATCAATATGTTAAAAAAAATTATAAATAATAAATTATATATAATATTAATTTATTAAGATTTGATTAAAAAATATTTTAATTTTATTATATAATTTTTTTATAATTATCTATGGATAATTTTTTCTATTTTAAATATTTTTCAGTACAATTAATTTAATTCTTATCAATATTATTGTATTTTGAAATCTATAAATTACGGGATGATATAATTAATTTTTATAATACAATTTCAAAAATGTCTCAAATAGGAGAAACTATTGGCGAATGGGATAAAAATAAGTATTTTTTAATTCAATAAAAATAAAATATTTTTTGACCAAAAGTTATAGAGGAAAATGTTAATTTTCACACGCACATATATAAATATGTTAATTTAAATTAATAATAAATAAAGTCTAACATATATATTCTTATATAAGCTCGATAAATAATGAATATATTTTCTTGTTAGTTATTCACTTAATCTAAGAATTATTAATGGTTTTTATGTTTAAAAACTTCCAAACATATGGTTGATTTGGGAGAAGTATCAATGTTCAACAGTTGCTTAATTATATATATATTTTTTATATTATTTATCAGTTATTAAATTTATATATTTTTAACAATTAAAATATATATTTTATAATTATTATATAAAAATAATTTACACTTTTTTTAATTTGGTGTGAACAAAGTTTGAATTCAAATATTTTATATTCAGTTAATGAGATTATTTATTTTTTTAATATATATAAAAAATTATAATTATCGAATTTAAGATTAATATTTAAAATCATATAATAAAAGAAATGATTGAAATAAAATCTACGTATTAACCTTTTAAATGTTTTAATAGAAAGAATTTTGATTATTTAAATTTAGAACCAACTCTAAATAGCTTTCAATGAATCATTACCACTGAATTACTCTCTTTTTTTTTTCTTTTTTTTAATAAGATCATTCCAGCTAGGATTACTCTTTTAACTGTATTAATACTTTCTTTTACTTTGAAATTTATGATATTATATTCATTTAATTTTACAAGACTGACAAGACGAATCATTTAAGCAAAGCAGGGAACCAAAAAAGTTGCAGTTGTAGCTATCCATGTTGAGTTTTGACGAGTTTTGACGATATATGGCAAAATTATATCCATGAATGCATGAACGGAAGTGGATATGCATACATAAATGCAAAAGAAAATAAGAGTAAGTAAGCAAAGCTCATTTAATAATCACAGTTGGCATGCAGTCGAGAAAATTTATGATCCCATGTGATGTTCATTATGTGCTGAAATAAATGTTCAATGTACACACAAAACTCTTAGGGTGCCTTTGGCTGGTGCTATTGTCAATTCTGGGCGGCATAGTCAATTCTGATATTACATTCGATGCTTAAGTAATATTATTAAAAATTAAGAATAGTCAATGATCAATAATGATAGTCAACGAGCATAGGGAAAGTAATTTCATTATCACCTTCCTCTTAATATTTGTATATTCTTAAGATCATTTTAAATTTTCAACAATATTATTCTTATTTAAACAAAAAATTTGACTTTATTATCCTTGAATTAATAATATAAATTAATTCAAATTATATTTTAAATAATATAAAATTGATAAATTATTATTATATTAATTAATATATCAAATAATTAACAGATAAAAATTTCTTAAATTTAAATAAAAATTTTTATTTATTACATTTATAAATTCAAAGATGAAGATATAAAGTCAATAATTAATGTCTAATATTGTTAATAAGTGAACATTAATTAATATTCTAAATTAAATATTACTAGCTGTGTTATTAATTCATTAATACAAGGATAATTTTATAAAAAAAACTAATGTAAATAATGTTATAAACACAGTTCATATAGAGATATATAGATATAGATATAGATATATATTAGATTTGTATATGTATGAGTTGATGAGTTACTCAATTATTGAATTGACAGTAAAGATATATAAAATTGATGAGTTTGCAGTATTAAATATTATTTTTTAATACTCAATTTTAATTATTAAATTATATAAATTTAATAGATAAAATTTTATTTAAATGTAAATAAAAAATTTTAGTTAAAGGAGTTTAACTCATATTAATATTTATTTTTTATTGGGTAAGATGGCAACATATTTAATTATATTGTATATATTTATAAGATAAGAATTTCTTATTTTAAAATTTTGATTTAAATTTAAAAGCAAATTTTTATTTATTAGAGTTGTACAATTTAATAATTAAAATTGAATATTAAAAAATAGTATTTAATACTATTAATTTAGTATGACCATCCACAAATTATTTTAAATTAAAAGTCTAAATCAAGGGATTTTTATCCATATTTATAATTTATTTTATGTAATTTTAAATTCTTTTAAAAAAATTCGTAAATTAGGTCTTATAACAGAAGAGTTTTTGCATCAAAGATTACCATTTTCCAATGTAACGGTTGCATCTATATATATTTTTTTCATTCAAGAGTTTTTATACGTTTAATAACTACAACAAAAAAAGTAAGAAATTATAATAAAAAACTTAATAAATTGTACAATATTATTTAAAAAAAATAACTCCATTCATTTTTAATTTGTGGGTCGTGTATTGTAATATTTTAAATGTCATGCTCTGATCTTAGGAATCAGATCACTTAGCCATAGTCATAAGTCTAAAAAATTTATTCTATTAATTAGAATATACTCCAAAAAAATAGAAAACATTATAAAAGAATCTATTTTAATAAACCTAATTTTCAAATATAAATCAAACTCTGATCGAGTCAACTAATGCTTGGCGTATAACTAATTATCTTAAAATGTGAGAGAAAAATGACGAGTATTTCAAAATACTTAATGAATAGATAAAAAAATAACATGTCAGAAATTTTTATTTAAAGCTAAATTATTAAATTTCATGTGGCATAAAGGAAAACAACACTCATCTCATGAGTAAGTTATAAAATCTCAAAATCTCAGATATAATACTTAAACTGCTCTGTGGTTCATTGGATCTTCCTTCTTTGGAGAATCCTTACCTCGTAAAGTTACTTTGTGGTCTATTAGATTTCTACTTATAAGACAATTCTCATCTTATAGAGTTAAAATGTCATAGCATGCTATAAGTCATAATATTGATTACTTTATGATCTATTGGTTTTTCAGCCATAGGATAACCCTCATCTCATCAATTAGTTTCTCAATCATGAAATTTAGATTATAAATTATTCACAAACTTATCAAAAGAGTCAAATTCAATTTTAGAAAGCTTTGGTTGCTTCAATTTAAGAAAATCCCAAAAATACGAACAATAATCGAACGTCTCTCTTCTTTTTTCGGTTGATTCCTCCACCTAATCAATAAAATAATACTTGTAGGTTGTAGAAAGTGTGTAATATTAGTGTTTTTTAACAAGAAATAAGGATTTAATCTATAAAGAATTAAAGAAATTAAAGGAGAAAGAATTTGAGATTATATTATAGGTAACAACGAAAGAAAGAGATGAAGATTAGGAAAAAATAAAGAATTCAACTCTAGTTCTTCTTATAAAGATGCATGTGGATTTAGAAAGGATAAGTTTAGCCTTGAAAATAAAGGAAGAATGATTGAGAAAGTATGAAAATAGACAAAAAGGTCTTTTCCTGCTTTAAAAAAATCATTCCTAAACATGTTTTCGTCAAAATATATTAATATCTTTGATCAGGGTTCTGGTATCCTATCCAAGATTCCGATACCTTTAGTCTAGGTTTTGATACATTTCACTCAAGATATCAAAACTTTCTTAGAATATTTATTTCTAATCCAAATTTTGATACTTTTGGCCCAAAGGTTCTAATTCCTTTTCTTTTCTTTGACTTCCTAAGGTATTGATACCTTTGACCAAGGTTTCAAAACCTTTGGCTAGGGTTTCAATACCTGAACTCGAGGTATCAAAACCTTCTCAAGGTATTCACTTTCTAACACTATTTTTTTCCTCATTAGGAGTTTGATTTTACTTCCATTTGTTTTTATACAATCGTCTTTCTATTCTCTATCACTAGAAACAAATAAATTATTAGTCGAACTTTCCAAATATCAAGAATTTATATCTAAAACTCGGGTGTACAATTAACATCATAAAACCATTTCTCTCATGTTTGATCCATTTAGTTCAATCAAATTCTTCATCGAACACTTACTGGTCACTAGTACGATTTTGTCCAACCAATATCAATTCCCAAACACAATTAATACAGGTTTAAGAAATAACGAAAATACCTTTGAATAGATAAATACAGTGTTTACATTAAACTTTTTGTTACATTTTTCTTTTAAAATTTTCATTATAATTCTTAAGGTATTTTTAAACTATAATATATAACTAAGAAATATTAAAAAAAAAGCTTTGCTAACAATAAAAAATGCAAAATTTTTTGAATATTTATTAAGTGTGGCCAAAATTTCACTATTGCTGCGACTCCCCACAATTTCAACACAGCTGGCCTCATCGTCCATGCATTTAATGGGAAAATAACACTTTGTCTTTTCTCTTTTTCTCCCATATTTATTAATATCTATAACTATAATAATTATTTCTGAAAAATTATAATTTATTCTTGAGATTGGCTTGTGCATGAGGGTATCTTCCACGTGGGCTATTTAATTTCCAAGTCATTTTAGTTCAAATGATCAAATCAATGATGGCATGTTCACTCTAAAGACCAAGACTTGGCCATTTAATTTTTTGGTACTCATAAGAAGACTATGAATTAATCAACCCTTTTGGTAGTTGAATTTATAAATGATCAGATGATGATGATTGATGACATTCACATGTTTTGTAAAATTTAGGTTTAATTTTTACGTGCATAAAGTTAATAAATAATAATTAAAATTATATCATTTAAAATTTAACATTATTATGTATATATAACATTTTCTACAACATTACTGAAATGATAATCCATACATATAATTTTGATATTGCAATAATATCGTTTATATGATATACAAAATTTTTGTACACAATATTTCTTCAAGTATACTGTATGAAAAATTTTATATTTAGTTTTTGAAATATTGGTGTTCTCAAAATTTCAAATTTTTTCCATAGATTTTATGCTAAGAAATTTACAAAAATGAAATAATTTCTCCATATTATATTTACGATGAGATCAAATCAACGGGACTATATTTCTTTTCTTAAAATTTGCAACATGAAAAGTGGTTGAATTAATTAAAGTTAACTCAGGATCAATTTAGTGAAGATAAAATCACTTATAAAACTTTTACTTTTATCAACTTAAATATATTTTTAACTCCTTCGTTATTCGAAAGACCTTAAAAAAGTGATTTACTTATATTATTTTAAATTGTTCGATCCAATCTATATGGATTGAATTGAGAACTTAATTACATCTATGTATATAACTAAATTTGAAACTATTAATTGTTATTGATTTAATTTTTATGAAAAATTTAGAGCTATTTTTTCTACGTGACTCATATTATAAACCCTGTTTTGTAATTTAAGGGTATTTTGATCATTTTATTTTTTAAGAGTATTTTTGTTATTTTTATAAAATATATATCGAAGTATTATTATTGAATAATTGACATTATATAGATGTTTGTTGAGTAATTTAATTAAGGAGATTTAGATGAGAATGAATGAGTTTAAAAAGAGTTCCGTTGAGATACTGATTTAGTTGAGAAATCAACTTGGAGAGGATTACGGTTATTATTTATGATTTAGGGTTTTCATCAATTCATAACGATTAAAGTTTCTTAGGATTAAAATTAATCGTTTGATAAGTTTTTTAACACTTTAATTTCATAATTTAATGAATTTGAATTTCTAGAATTTATTGTTCATTCAAAAAATTTAATTTTAATAGTAGAAATTCGATTTAAATGGTGTTATTTAGAATGTAAAGTATTGATATTTGCCATTAACTAGTTAAAAACTTGAATTGGATTGATGAACATTAATTTGGTAGTGAGTAAAGTTATTGTACGGTTAAAATTTTTCTATGCATTCGAGAATTTTTTAAAATTGTAATAAACTGAGTTCAAATTACTGGTTTTGATGTGTGTATATATTGAACTATGATATGACAGTGGGATTACATTATTGAAATCAAAATGTACGAAAATTGATTTTAATTAATGGATAGACATTGATTGGTTGAAATGTGAAATTCGTGGGTATAATCGTGCATATAAAAATATATTATTATTTTTTGAGACTTCGAGATTGAATAGATTTTATTGAATAAAGAATTCGAGATAGATAGTATAATGTACATACATATGCATTATTCATTTCATAGCGCGTTTATAATATGCGAAAAGGTTATTAAACCTTATTTATAGATATTTGTATGCATAGCAGAGCGAATAGAGTATTCTTATTACAAGGGAATCTATGAGAGAGTAATTTCTCGTCTTGATCTATGAGTGGACTTTTCTTTATTTCTTTTACTTCCTTTAAACTTATTATATAATTTCGATTTTGTAAGTAAATTTTGTGTATGACTTGTGATGGTTTTGTGGCATAGTTCATATATGATTGAGGCTAAAGGTCGATTATAAAATTATTATATTAATTTGGTTTATGTTATTACGAAATGGTTTTGATGATGGGATATTATCGTATTAATTTGGAATTGATAATTGTAAGCCCTGTGTCTATAACTCAAGGGTATAGTAGTAATTTTATCTTTTTACTGCACATATATTTGCCTCTATCTTATATACCGTTAACATGTCATCACGGTTTCATATTTATTTTATGGATTTGAATTGGTTAAAATAGAGTTTTGAGGTCGTAAACGCGGGGACCTCAACGTAATTAAAAGTTAATTTTATTTTGAGTGGGATCCGAATGATATTTTTTAATTTGGGGAGGACTCAAATAAAATTTTTTATTTTTGGCGGGTTCGATCGAAAGAATAGGGTGATTCGTTCGATCGATATTTTAGATACTCCTTAAAAAATTTATGGTATTTTATTCGTTTGAATGAATAGAGGGGATTCGTTCGATTGAATTAGGTTTCGTTCGATCGAATAAGCCTTTCGTTCAGCCGAAGCGTTGGTTCGTCCAAATAAAGAGGGATTTGTTCGATCGACAAAATGAAAGCTCCCTGGCTTTTTGGAATGTCGAAGAATTCATTTGAACGAACTCTAGTTTGTTCGATCAAAGTGGATAATTTGTTCGATCGAATCGACGTAAAATGATGATTTTATCCTCTTCTAAAAGTTTTCTCTTTAAAAAACTTCAAGGCAAAATAGTAATTTTATCCTCATTATTATAATTTTCCTCCTCTTCTCCTCTCCTCCTCCTACACGTCGTTCTCTCCCTCTCTCACTAAGCCTTCACCATATTTTATCGAATCTTCGATTTCTCGTCACCTGTCATTGATATTCTCTGCGTCTAACTTCCCGAAAGCATCAATTTGACGGTAAAAGCGCGAAATAAAAAATGGACACGTAAAATTTTGGGAAACGATTTTGGGGTTTATCGACTTTTGAGCGAAACAAAAAAAAAATCGACAGTACCACAAGGTTCGTAACGTAATTTCTAACTAGTTTACATCTTTTATTTCGTATTTTAGTAAATTTTTGTAATTTGGATTTTACTGTTTATCCGTATAGATTTCGATGGTTTTAACCCATATATTTTGATTTTTAAGTGTTAATTAGGTCGTAGTGAAGTCAAATAACTCGTTCGAAAGTTAAAAATATAAATTCGAAGATTTTAAATTGGTGTGAACAGTAATTGAATTACTATTCTGATTAGTGTGTGGGATTCACATATTGCTATCAAGAAAAAGAATCGAAATGCATTAGTTTAGTTATAATGTGAGTTCGTGGTAGTAATGTATGGACAATTAGGTGAATAACGAGAATTTAGTCGATTTCATGTATTGTCCGACTTTAAGAAACCTGGGGTTAGCATGCATTGCACGCATATGAGTTTTATTTGAGCATTCAGAATGTATATTGATATGTCTTGATATATGTGATTAGGCGATAGAGCGCGAGCAAGGAATCCGCATACCGATCTGAGAAACGAGGGAAACTAAAGAGTGTAAACCTTCCTAAGCCGTAAGTGAACTCTTTTTGTTTATAATGTTTCAAAAAAATGATTTTTTAAAATACTTTTATGAATATGTTTATATATATATATATATATATATGTTGCTTTTGATTTTATGCATACTTAGTTATATATATGGATATCAATGGGTTGAGATGCAGATGTTTATTGAATTTATGGTCGGGGAGCTTGATGGTGTTACTGATTTGATTTGTATACACGTTTTACATAAATAATGATCGTGGGCTAATTTACGATATGCTTATATTTTGATGATGATGTTATTGGATATTGTTATATGTATTGGTGATGATGACCAGAAGGGCCGGGATTGTTTATTGTAGCTACAGGGTGAGATAGCCTAGGGTCAGCCTGATAGAGAGATCGCCTAAGTGAGTGAAGACTTCAAAGGTGGGGGTGATGTATGGTGTAGTATTATTGTGATGGAAATGAGATTTGATCACCTATGAATCTTGTCAGATTAGTCACGGATGTTACCCCGTGGCTAATCCGAGGCGAACGTCAGTAGCGGGCTTATTTTTACCTAATCAAATTATACATCGTTTACTCTCTGCATTCAAAAATCTATTTTTAAAATAGCATGATTTTGTTGTAAATAAAACCCATTGACGGTATCGAGATACCCAGGGTTAGGATAATCTCCAAGAAAGACAGCTAACCCAATGATTTTTGATATACGATTTGAGGTTTCAAACTAAAAGAAATATTTTCATCGAACTGTATGGAATGTATTTTAATTATGGTTTTTTATTTATGAAACAAGTATTATTTACTTACATTTATCTTTAGTTCATTCACGGAGTATACTACCGTATACTCACCCCCCTTACTCTCCAGTTTCAAGTTCGATTTATTAGTAGCGATCAGTGGTGGTGATTCTTCTAAGTTAGAGCACTACCAGGTATACGATGGATCGACTCGCTTAGAATAATTTATAATTCACTGGTGTCAGTCATTTACTTTGTTTTATTTTTTGGATCTTTATGGATTGTAAAAAGGATTTAATAAGTCATGTTCAGTATTGTTTATATTGGTTTGGAATATACATTTGGATATCTTATAGAATGATTTATGTACTGGTTTCTTCATTTTAAAGTGTTTGTAGAATGTTTGGAGTTTGGGTGTTTGGTTGGATTTATTTTGAAAGTGTTGTATAAATGTTTTGAAATAAGTTTTGTAAAAATCTTACAGTAATTGAAGTAAAATAGTGATGGTTGTCACGTGTGGGATCCACGGATTAGGACGTGATAATAATAATGGATTTCTATATTGTTGGGATATCAAATATGAGTGTGTGAAGTAAAATAGTCTCACATTAAAAAGTTACAAGATAAATGAGTAATATATAAATGGAATGGATATATCGACCCAATGCCTTAAGGTTTTGAGTAGGAAATAGTGTCCAAGTATATGAATATATTCATTCATTTGTCCTATGCAAGTTCTTTTTATATGTTGGACGGACTTTCTTAGTTCTAATAAGTGGTATCAGAGCTGATGGTTCAGAAGATATGCAAGTATAGAGACGTTTGTGATTTATTTGAGTTATAAGTGGTATCAGAGTAACATACATTTAATCTGGAGAGAATATACATAGGTCAAAGAAGTAAATACATTTATGGACTTAAACACCACTTTCAACCCAAAACCTTACGACATTGAGTATATAGATCTATTCTACTTATATATGACTCATTGACCTTGTAATTTTTTAATGTAGAACTCTTTTACTTCACACACTCATACTTGACATCCCAATAATCTCTCCTCAAGTGTAACTCTATTTCATACTAGGTTTGGACCTTACTTGCTCCCCTCAAACAGAAACATTTCTTTTTATTTAAGTATTACTGTATTTTTAAGAGTTCATACTCTTACCAAGCCTATCCCACTTATCTTGGAGTCGAGCATACTCTCTTTGGGTCAACTTCCTTAAAAGTTCATAACCCTTCATCATTCCTTATGGCGACAATAACCATGAGATATATGTGGATATGCTTGAAGAGCCAATGTTTTGTTATTTTGATATTGATTTGGTCTTGTGTTCTATTGATTTGGGATTTGCCTTGTGTGTCAATGGTTGAGAAAATACTTTATGAGATAAGGATTGTTCTACAGTTGAAAATCTAATAGACCGTAAAGTATTTGATATTGAAAAGTATAATATACTATTATATTTAACTCTATGAGTTGAAAATTATCTTATAAATAAAAATTCAATCGACCACATAATAGCTTTACAAAGTGAGAATTGTCTTACAACTAAAAGTATTCAATACAAAAGTTTTGTACATAAGATTTCTAGAAGAATACTATATAACAAAATTTATATTTAGTTTTTGAAATATTGATTTTCTCAAAATTTTGCATTGTTTTTATAGATTTTGTGTTAAGAAATTTAAAAAAATGAAATAATTTCTCCATATTATATTTAATATGTGTTGATGCAAGAAAATGTCACAGCGATTTTCCTATACCAGCAGATTTTCTTCTTCTTCTTGTCCTTGAACTTGAGGCTGCGAGACACACAAAAAATGTCCCAGGCTGCGTTGGTACGGCGGTCGATCGGTTTTGGGTGTATTTATGACTGGACTTGGGGAGAGACCCAAGCTGCCTACGTACCCCCCTTCCCTCCTTCTCTCGTTTCCTCTCTTCCGGTTCCTCTGATGCTTCTCTCTCTTAGTTCTTCTGTTTCTCTCTCTCTCTCTTCTTCTTCTTCACTGATGGGGGGATCAAGTCACACGTAGTTCTTTGATGGGAAAGGGATGGTGATAATATAGAGGAGGTGGTAAGCTGACAGGCTAGAATGATCAGGTGGCGGTCCCAGGGACATGTGTTGCTGTATGGCTGACATGCCCAGGTAACCTGTTGCAAAGTTAGAGGGCGTGGGGAATTCTGACACTATTCCTTACCATGTCATCCCCGAGCCTCTGAATGTCCACACCTTCGAGTGGAGCTTCCAACTTCTCCGAGAGTGAAATCCTCTGGCTCTTGGGAGATCTTCATGCAGCAGGTTGTAGCCTTAGTGTCGTCATAAGGTGGAGGGGTGGGGACTAGTATACCCCGAGTGTCCGCATATCTGTACTGCTGCGTAATAGACTGTTGATCCGACTCCCAGACTCCGAGGGTACATGTCGTGGAAAGACTTCGACCCGAATGTAAGTTGACAGTGACTGTCTTCGAAGAAGAGTTTCCGACTAATTGTCTCGATCTGTTGGCCTGACTATCTTCTCAGAACGACGCCGTATAAGTGCTGGATATGTGCATGTGATTGGCTTGGACAAGGGCGTAAAGATGAACTTGAACCACTAGACTGGGCCTTAGTAAAATCCCCTAATAATATAATATGAGATTAACTTAACGGGACTATATTTCTTTTCTTAAAATTTGCAATATGAAAAGTGGTTGACTTAATTAAAGTTAACATATGATCAATTTAATGAAGATAAAATCACTTATTGAACTTTTATTTTTATCAGCTTAAATATATTTTTAACTCCATTATTTTAAAGACCTTAAAAAAAGTGATTCACTTATATTATTTTAAATTATTCAACAGAATCTATATGGATTGGATTGAGAACTTCATTACATATACGTATATTACTAAATTTGAAACTATTAATTGTTACTGATTTAATTTTTTAAAAAAAGTTAGAGCTAGCTTTTGTACTTCACTCATATTGCATATATACACTTGTTTTATATATGATGAATGTCAGGCAAACGTGTGTTCATAGCATGTGACCAACCCACACCCACCTCGATATTTAATACTCCCATTCAACATGCTCTCTCTCTATTTACAATTTTCATAAGATAATATGTTGATAATTTCAAGAACATGTGTTCTAAAAGGAATCAAACGAATATCATAAAAATTATGATTTTTTGTTCGAGGAGATCTTTTCACCATTTTATGATAAGAATTAAGATGTAAATAGAAATCATAATCAATCGTAAATCAATCAAATGGTTAATTATTGATCATTATTATATCCTTCATAATCAATGAAAAATCTAGCTAGTATCAAATAAAAAGAAAAAAAAAACAATTAGCTATCAAATACTTATTGCTACATGTTTCGGTGTCAAGAAATTAAAAAGAAAACAACTACATATATACACACGAGTATAACTTCAAAAAAGGTAGCTATAATTAATTAAAAGTAAGAAGAAAATTAAATGAAAATATAAATAGAAGTTGAACAACCTCGTGAGAATTCATATATATTGTTTTAATTAACTAAGAAGATATTGTATCTAGAGAGGGTAGAAGAGAACATGTAACATTGTCGAGTGCTACTACACATCAATTTTCTTCTCTTTTTCTTTCTCTTTTCAGAAAATAATAAATATTAATAGGACTTCATTAGAAAAAAAAACATAATTCCAAAATAAAAATTGTAACATTTTTATAATAGTATATATTATCATTTGGTGATATTATACTAGTCGTACATATGTATGTATTTGTACAACAACTTACAATGATAGATGGTTTTTAACATAAATTATATTATAATTAGAGGTTAATTATAATATTTTAAAAAATTTACTCTTACAAATACGAATAGGAATGATTGAACTGATGAGATGAGTACTTTTATACTACATAGTCTTTCTTACAAATGTATATTGAATTCAATGTCTAAATATATGGACACCAAAACTACTATTGAGTTAAATTAAAAAAAGAAAAGAAAAGAAAAAGAACAGCAGAAACATAATTGAGTAAGGCATGAGAATTGTTAATTAATTTGTGACCAAGACCAAAATTAGGGCATACAAAACTAGGTGTCACAATCTTAGTTTGGTCCAATATTGTACGTATATTAATACTACCGACGTATATATACATACAAAGTGCATACAAAATTAAATAAACATTTATCATCAACGCATTAACCTTAAAAACTGCACACAGTCACTGATAGACCAATGGAAAGGAAAGAATCGGCATGGGGAATTGTAAGTGTCTCTCTCTCTCTCTCTCTCTCTAGCATGCAGCATCTTCTCTTCAATTCATTGTTCACTTTCCTCTTGATTTTAGCATAATTAATAACTAAAAATATAATAATTTAAAAAAAAAATTAAATAAATTGATATTTCAGATTCTGTTTTTGCAGCCTAGATATATAAATATATAGATATCTATAAATAATTAAAAATATTTTTTCTTCGAGCTTGATTGTGAGAAGAATGTGACATGAAACAAACAGCAATAAAGTCTGTAATAAATACATCTCTTATTGGACTCTCTTCACTCTCTATATACAAATTCTTAAATACAAAGAAAAATATAAATAAAATTACTTGTGGTAACTCTTATGATCCATCACAATTCATACAACTCCTCTTTGGAATGATCAATTCAATTCTTCCATTGGAGATTGGATCACATCAAATCCTTCAAACTCTTAATCAAGATCTACATAATTAATTAAACCAACAAAAAAAGAAAAGAAAAGAAAAGATACTTAGCTACTTGTAGCTATTAACATTTCACTTGATATCAGTGACGAGATTTTCACACTTAAATAACAATTAATTGATGTATCTAAACTGTGGAAGCAACAAATTAAACATGTTTTGAAGCAGAAACATTCCCATTGGTGGTTTCAGCAATGGAAAAGAATTTAATGAAGGGCTTCCAATTTGGTGTCACCTCAGTTTCAGTAGTAGCACTGCTTTTATCTTCCTCGTATTGCTGCATGGAAACACTTTCTAACAATAAACTAAATCAGCTCTCTTATAATTTATTATTGATATTAGAACATTGGAGAGTTGGACGGAGAAGAATTCACCAAATTAAGAATGCTGTTCCAGTAATTTTTATTATCTTGGTAGTAATCACTTCCACTGTCACTACCACCTCTGCTGCCGCAGCTGTTATCGGAGTCTTTGCCGCTGTCCGATAAGTCTGTTTGGTCGACGGAATCATTAAGCAGAAGATTAGTGAATCGTTCCTCCATTGGATTACGAACATTAACAGGAACATTACTGGTTCCCCTCAAAGACTCAGGAGTCCAAGGTCCTTCCATGGAAATCGGTATGTCGTGAATACTCGACGTGAAGGACAAGGAATTTGCAATACCTTCTTTATATTCCTGAGGAAGATTGTTTGAACTTCCCAGGCCTTTCCAATCTTGTTGCTCGCCTTCTTCTTTGATAATTCCAGCCTCGGATGATCCTGAAGTACCAACAAATTCAATCATAGGCATCGAATTCACTCCAATATTTCCTGTCTTCATAATCGGCAGTACATTATTCTCGGAAAATGTCAGCGTTGAAGTCGGAGACTCGAGGTCACCGCCGATCCCAGGATTAGTACTCCAAGCAGTTGATTTGTGGATAATCTGAGTAGAAGCCGAAGTTGAAGCCGAAGCTGAACGTGAACCTGAACCCGAAGCTGAGGAAGGAGGAGGAGGAGCAAATCCTGAGGTTACCTGCTGATGAAATGACTGCGAACGAAGCTTTGATTCTCGAGCCAATCGAGCTTCAGCTTCGAGCCTGGCACTTTCCCACTGAGCCATATGGCTAAGATTTGCTGCATTCTTGGATTGACCGTCGCCGACAGCATTGGAAAGTAGGGCATCATTTTTGGGCTTGTGGGTCACCGGATCGATTCCCATTTTTGATAACCTTTTCTTCAGATGAGTGTTCCAGTAGTTTTTGATTTCATTATCCGTTCTCTTTGGTAAGTGAGTAGCTATGGCCGACCACCTGAGAACAAGAAAAGAAACAAAATATAATGAAAACCTAGAAAAAATCAAATTGTAAACATCTATCTACGGACAAAATGTCCCATTTCAAAGAGAATTATGAACAAGAAAACAGAATCATGTTCTTTCTATGTCGTGCTTCAAGTCTGGATTCTGATCTGATCAATCAATTTTTGTCATAAGGGTAGAAAAATCACAGGATCAAACGGATCAGAGTGAAAGAGAGTTTAATTTGGGAAACTAAAACCTGTAAAAACACTGAAGTATTTCGATTTAATTATTGTTGAAATTAATGTTTGATAGAAACTGATACTGATAGCAAAAAACAAATGGTTAATTACCTGTTTCCTAAAAGGGCATGGAGTTGAATGATAGTCTGTTCTTCTTGCAGACTGAACTTTCCTCTCTTAATATCAGGCCGTAGATAATTAGTCCATCGAAGTCTGCAACTTTTTCCACATCTCTGAAGATCTATACAAAAATTTTATAAAAAATACAGTAAACAAATTACTAATTAATAAGAAATGAAAATGTTTTCAAGAAATTAACAAAAATAACGTAAAATGAAAGCAAATTAATTCATTAATTCACCAGCTTTTGCCGGCAAAGCTCTCCAGCTTCCATGTCCGTGTTCTTCAATGTAAGCCAAGAGTTTCTGATCTTCTTCAGGAGTCCATGGACCTTTCTTCAACCCAACTTTATCACAGCAAGGTGATCTACCCATATGAATCTCTCTCAGATTATTTGATTCTGCTAGCTAGCTTCAAAAGCACGTAGAAGTATTAATTAAATTTAAAGTTGTTGCTCTCTCTGGACATAAAACACGAAGAAATAAAAGAGAAACTCGTGTAATGAAGAGAGACTAGGTGAAAGAGAAGCTTTGTGTGTATAAATACAAAGAGAGAGAGATCAGAAGAAGAGAAAAGAGAAGGGTCCAATAAATGAGAGTTCTATGTATTAAGAATTTCATATGACAGAAATACCCTTTTGCTTCAAGTTTCAGAGACTTTGGAACTTTGAAGCTCCATGTACTACACTACTTTGTTGCGCAGCTTGATAATATGATTTTATATAGGATGATGAAGAGAGAAGAAGGACTTGAAAGGAATTGTCTTATTTCCTCTCCTCTAAGACAAGGTATAGCAATTGTTGGGGGATTTTATTGATAGCAATTGTTGGGGGATTTTATTGAGGCCCAGCCTAGTGGCCCAGGCCCACCTTCACGCTCCTGTCCAAACCCACTACATGCACACATCCAGCAAGTTCCATTATGCGGTATCGTTCTGAGAGAATGATCAGGTCAACAGTAAGACAGTCTACTTGTCTCGGGTGTTATAGTCGAGACGACCAGTCGGAAGCTCTTCTTCGAAGACGTTCGCCGTCAACTTGCATTCGAGTTAAAGCTTTAAACAACATGTATCCTTAGGGTCGAGAGCTCGGGGATGACGTGGCAAGGAATAGCGTCACGGTTTTTCATGCCCTTTAACCTTGTGACAGGTCACCCTGAGCACGTCAGTCATGCAACAACGCGTGTTCCTGGGACCGCCACTTGGCCATTATAACCTGCCAATTCACTATCTCCTCTATCTTATCATTATCCTTTTCCACCAAAAAACTACGTGTGACTTGATCCCCTCACCTACCAAAAAAATCAAGGGAGAGAAGCGTCGAAGATCCGGTAGAGAGAGAGAGACGGAGGAATCAGAGGAGAAAAGAGGGAAGAAAGGGGGGTACGTAGACAGTTTGAGTTTCTCTCCAAATTCAGTCACAAACACCACCAAAATCGACCATCGCCTCAAGTTCGAAGATGGGAAGAAGAAGAAAACCTACTGGTTTAGGAAAAGTCACCGTGATATTTTCTTGTATCAACAACAATAATAACATGGGGCATGATTTATTAATTAATTTTTCAAAATTAATGTGTACGTCTCTTTCAAAATTTAACTCATTCACTATGGCCACATGCTGATTGACCATAAAATTTATTTTTCCATTTGCAGTCTTGCTTAGGAAGATTTGTATATGGAGTTAGTTGCATGTATTTCTGTTGGATTTTCAAGTTATGAAATAAAAAATATTTAATAAATACATATTTTTACTTAATTATAATAGATTTTTATTATTTATTCACCAACTTATAATTTATAATTTTATTTTGTAGTAATTGTGAGTTTAAAATGATAGCATAATAGTATGAAGGAAACCTCAATTGAGTATACTGTCTATTTTTTTTAATGTCCAATTCAAATGAATCCTTTAAATACATTAAATTAGATAAATTCATGACATAATGTAAAATTTTGATTAAATTCTCTTTAAATAATCTATAGTTTTTCCATATTATTAATCTCAATTAAAATTAAATAAACACTGATTAGTTTGAGCTTATTTTTTAAGAATTTATTTATAAATTTCATTAAAGTTTATTTTTAACTCAAAATACACCTTAATTTAAAGAATTTGAAGTTTCCATCTCACTTTCTTTCATAATGTAAGATATGACGTTAAACTGGTAATTATCCAAAATTTCAGCATCATATATACAACTAAAGTGTCACATTCTCTACAAACGTTAGACAATTATTTAATTTTCCTTGACTTCAGGTTCTCAAACAGTAGACCTTCAAGTTCAAACTTCATATCACTTCGCTTTAAAGAAATTGGCATAATTTCGATAGAGACCTAAGCATTGGTTTATATGCATAGGTTATTCTTCAAGATTTTCTTCCCAAGCAAAACCCTAGCTTAGCTACAAGGAGTATAGTGAATTGATTTCGAATAGTTTTCCTTTCGGCGAAATGATTTATCTGACAAAACCAACTCTCTATATGTCTATACTCTATCATATCCAGTAGCAAAAGCTAGCCACACCAATTTAATCACAAATTGTGTTAAATTTTGGCTACAGTTCAATGCTCTCAGTATAAATGAAGATAATATAACGATTGTACGATGTGTAATCCAACGATTAAAGTATAACATTTGTTTATTACGGATGGTGAGTGATGTAGATATTTTCTTTTGGTAATGTTAGAAATAAAAGTACTTGCATATTTTTTAAATATGTTAAATACAATGGATAGCATTTATACAGATTTTACAAAATATATATTTTAAAATACTAAATCTAAGCTAATAAAAATAAAATAATAATAAATATCAATATAATAGATACATTAAATTATTGTGATATCTGATTTGATGAATCAATTACACTAACAGGTAAACTTTAATTTCACAGTTTTTTATTTTTATTTCTTTACCATTTGCTGATATGTTGTGATTGTAATGTTTGTATCAATCGAAACACACCCAAGAGGAAAATTTATTGTTTGCAAAATCTGAGTAAACATTCTGAATCAGTTGTCTTAAATATTTATAGCTAGAAAAAAACATGAGAAACTATGAAATTTAACATCGCTTCTAGTTGGTGCATATGCCAGAGAATTCACAGTAAATGGACATTTCTGGCTTGTAAATGACAAAGAATTCATAAACTTAAATATTTCATATATTGAATTTGGTACTGATATCATGCTAAAGTTATAACAGCTTAACCTAAAAATTTAACTATTAAGTAAGAGATTAATACTTATGATATTAAAGATTGAATCTAGCATCTTCGATTGTTTATAAAAATTTTAAGAAATTATTTTTAAAAAAATTCAAAATGATGTATACTTGCAGTTGTTGACAGAGCTTTAATAGCTTAACTGTCTTCATAATTATTTCTTTATGTTATTAACAAATGTCCCATGCATATCACATATAAACAATATCGACACGTTGGTCCAAGTTGAAAAGTATATGATTAAATGAATAATCAAGAGTCAAATATATATATATATATATATATATATAAGAACTCAAAACGTAGAAAAAAAAAACTTTCTAATCAAATAAATTTTCTAATTATATACCTTATATGCATTCTCTTTTATTTGTTTTCATTTTTTCAAACGGAAATATGGAATCATAACCCATTATCCCGTATCATCAAGTCTACGTGGGGTTCAATATTTACCAAAATTAAGGGTAAAACTTGAAGCAGCTGCCAAGAAAAGATGACAATTTATGGTGTTGATTGCGACCTAAGCTTACTTCCACTGAAGAATTTTGTTTCAACATTATAACATCAATTAAAAATAAATATTTAGGAAGTAAGGGGATATTTTGGTTAATCGAGATCTACAAACCATGTACGTGCAATTAAATGAGGTGGGCTCGAACCCTTTTCTTGAAGGGTAAGTATCTTCAATCTCCATTGATTTGGAGTATGAAAAGACAAAGAAACAAAATAAGGTCCCATGATTTAAATTAAGTAAAAATAAAAGCCAAAATAAAATAAATTTAATGATGTTGCTTTTGTTTGATGTGTGGTGAAGAACAAAGTAAAGCAAAAACCCTAACGGGATCTGAAATTTGTATTGGTTTATGAAAGTTGAAGAAAGGATATGGGGACACCCAACTTAAATTCTTCTTTGATCAATTGACAGCTCCTGCTTTGTGTATGGTCCAACATTGTATTAATTGTATATTAGATGAATTGTATCGTACTTGTCTATGTTTGATTGGTCCACCCGGGTTGTCTGTCTGCTTATCTCCTTATCGACAAAGAGAAAATATATATATATATATATATTTTGATACAAACTTTGTCGGTTTAATTAGATAGGTTAGTCTCGTGCTCGTTAATCTATATAAAAAATTTATATACATAATATGTATTACTCAAAAATAAAATATACGATGATGAATTTTCAGTGCATATTTCTTTGTTGCATTTAACTGGAAGCACTCTAAAGTGAGACCTAAGATGAATGAGAGTTTTATAGATTTGCCCCACCCTTCTTGAAGGCTCAAGCAATTATATATTTATATCGTTTATAATGAAACGAAAAGTGTATATATTATTGAAAATATTATGATTATCATATATATCAAGGAAAATTCAATAGATTATCAATTATTAATTTGGATATTAATTTATTTAATTTGTAATATTTTTTGAGATTATATAAAAATTTCAAAAAAGTACATGAATTTTACTGATCACATCAAAATTAATTATTATTATTTAGATCAAAATCACTAATGTTTACATATTGTCAATTATTGATATGAATGCTGGTTAATTTAATTTGTAAAATCTCTTAAAACAACATAAAAAAATCTTAAAACGAGAATTTCACTTATATTAAAATTAAGTAGAAATACAATCTGTTTTATTTAATATTTAAAAGTATAAAATATTCTCCTAATATTATTTTATGTCACCGTCTGCATCAACATTTGAAGATATTGGTTTGACACATGAAAAGCTACAAGGACTTAAAGCAAAGAAGGAGCACTAATGATTAATTAATTAATTAATTGAATTAAACTCATTGAGGTCATTAAATAACCGAAATTTTGGTAATAAATCAATTAAAAAAATAATCATGAAGCCTATTAGGCATGAGATAATTGATTGAATTAATATTAATTGTTGGTGCCTTTCTTACGCTAAATATAAAGTCTTTTCGTGATGATGATGTGATGATTAAAAGATTTTGTGTATTTATGATTAGATTTGAATCTCTTTTAAGTTATTTATATATATATATATATTTTTTTTTTCTGTCTCTTTCTTCTATTTTTTTTTTGAAATTAGAGAATCAAGTCACACATAGTTCTTTTTAAAGGAGGGAATGATGATTTTATAAGAGAGATAGGGATATTGAAGACTAAGGTGATAGGGTGACAGACCCAAGAAACTATAGGACGGTTGTTATTAAATGTGTAGGGCCCCACCTCAAATCACCCCAAACATCAGTCTTCCAGTTTTTAATAAAAATTTATTTTTACTGAAAATTAGTCTGTATAAGCCTCTCAGAGGGGTAGGGGCTCTATACGGGATCTAAACATCATCGAACAAAAGAGTAGAGAATCCTTAAGCGCGTAAACTTAGTATCGAGCGAATAAGCTCAGAAACATAGAGCAAGAGAGCTCAGAATCATCGAACGCATAAGCTCGACATCAAACGAATAAGCTCGAAAACATAGAGTAAGAGAGCTCAGAATCATTCAAGCGCGTAAGCTTAGCATCGAGTAAATAAGCTCAAAAATATAGAGCAAGAGAGTTCAGAATCATTCGAACGCGTAAGCTCGGCATCGAGCAAATAAGCTCAAAAACATAGAATAAGAGAGTTTAGAATCATCGAGTGCGTAAGTTTGACATCGAGCGAATAAGCTCAGAAACATAGAGCAAGAGAGCTTAGAATCATCGAACAAATAATTTTAAAAACATAGAGCAAGAGAGCTCAGAATCATCGAGCGCTTAAGCTCGGCATCGAGCGAATAAGCTCAGAAACATAGAGTAAGAGAGCGCAGAATCATCGAGTGCATAAGCTCAGCATTGAGCGAATAAGCTCAGAAATATAGAGTAAGAGAGCTCAGAATCATCGAATACATAAACTCGATATCGAGCGAATAAGTTCGAAAATATAGAGCAAGAAAGCTCAGAATCATCGAGTGCATAAGCTTGGCATTGAGCAAATAAGCTCGAAAATAAGCCCTCTGGGATGAGGCGATGAGGTTTTTATGATGTGGTGAAAAGCCTTTTGAGATGAGCAGATGAGATCTATGGGATGAGGAGATGAATCCTCTCTAAGATGAGGCGATGAGACCTCCGAGATGAGCAAATGAGATCTCTAGGATGAGGTGATAATTCCTCTAAGATGAGGTAATAGGCCCTTTGGGATGAGGCCATGAGACCTCTGAGGTGAAGTGATGAGTCCTCTATGATGAAAGATGAGTCCTCTACAATGAGAGATGAGACCTCTGAGTCAAATGGGATCACCTCGGGCTTCAATCAAATCACCTCAGACTTGAATAAAATCACTTCGAATTAGAGTAAGATAAGGTTGGAATCACCTCAAACTTGAGAAAAAATCACCTCGGATTGAGCAGAATCACCTCTGACTGGAGCAAAATCACTCGAGTCGGGGGAAAAATCACTTCGATCGGGGGAGAAATAAAAAATCAAAGTTTTTATTCATAGCCCAAATCTGAAGATAAAGGGTATAAAACACCATCTCCATCGTTCATATCGTAAAGCCATATTTCATAATTATCCTAACCAAATTTTAGTACGATCCAACGGTTAAATGAAAAGAAAATGGATGTTGAATGTTCGAAGTTCGTTGGATGACAAAATTACATATTACCTCTGGTTCAAACATTGATCTCTCTACCAGCAAATTTTCTCAACAATCCATCCATTGAAACTAAACAAATACATTCTAAGATATGGCAGAAAATTTTTTGTCTCAATCCAACAGTGAAATCAAACAATATACAATAAAGTTGAAAGACTGTACAATCTAAAAAACCCAGCCAAACAGAACAAAAATTTTACGAAACTCCAAAATTTGGACTGAAGTATTATTATTCAAATATAAATGGTCCAAATAAAGAAAATATATGGATGAAATTTTTGTTAAAATTTGAAGTCAATACGACGGTCGAAAGAGAAGAGATCATCGATGGACATAAGCCCCCAAAACTAACAAAAAACTAGATTATTCTTGCAGGAAAATAGATCCACCAGAACTTTCACTAAGAAAATTATTAATAAAATCCGTTCGGTAAGATTGTATATCGACAAGTAAAATTTCTTCCACCAAAAAATCAGATTAATCCAATGATCGGATGAAAATTTACAAGCGAAAACGATGACAATGACGGCTAAAAAAAATTCCAGAATTGAGAGAAATTCTTCCATCTTCTTTGATTCGGTTGGAAAATGACTTTTTGTAAGCTTCCCACAGATGGTGCCAAATGTTGATGCGAGAAATCTCCGATGAATTTCTTACCAAACATCAAGTCTCTCCATGGTGATGGTGTGGTGGTTGAAGGATTTTTTGTGTTTGTGACTGGACTTGGGTCTCTCTCAAGCTGTCTACGTACCCCCTTTCTTTTCCTTCTCTTGCCTCTTTCTTCTTCTCTTTTAGAATTAGGGGATCAAGTCACACGTAGTTCTTTTGGGGGGAGGGGATGGTGATTTAATAAGAGAGATGGGGACATTGCAGGCTAAGGTGGTAGGGTGACAGCCCCAAGGAACTATAGGGTGGCTATTATTAAATGTGTAGGGCTCGCACCTCAAATCACCCCCAACATCAATATTAATTGGTGGGTGTTATGGACCTGCCAAATAATGGGATCATCAAGAATAAACCAACAAGTTGTATTAATTATTAATTAAGGCCACCAAGTTTTCTTTATCTTTTCACCTATATATTTTTTATTTTTTTTTAAATTTGATAATGTTTGTCACGCCAGGTCCATGGGCCTCATACGTAATAATGGTCACAAATTTTCAATATATACTTTATTATTCTTGAATACATATTAAGAGCCTGTAAGATTTCTTAAGTATCTATTTTACAATCAAACATTTAAAACACTTTCAAATTTTCATTCCCAATAACTCAAGCTTTGTAATTTCTCACTTTAATCTCAATTACTTCAAAATATCCAAATTAATTCATAGTCCATCATCAAAAGCATTTAAAATATATATATAAGTCTCATGTAGGTATCAATAATGAAATTTATAAATTTTTTAAAATATTTTCATAAATAAAAAAACTCAAAATCATAATTATATAAGGTTTTAAATTTATAAATTCTATTACAAATATCAGAAAGTTTAATACAAAATACAATGAGTTTATATAATTCTCCAGTGGATATGAGTTGTACAGATGTGAGTTGAGTTAGAAATATACCTTAATCTTCTTAAAACTATTGAAATCATCATCACTCAAGTTGAGTTAGAAATATACCTTAATCTTCTTAAAACTATTGAAATCATCATCACTCAAAATCACTTCGCTAGTTCGATTAACTTGAAACAGAGAAGTGAGAGGGATAAATATACAGGAGTATACTCCTTTAGTAAATCAAAATATTAAAATAAAATTACGTTCTTTAAAATTTTAGATTTCATAAAATAAATAATTTTAACATTTTAAATAAATGAATAGAAAAACTATATAAGAAATTTCATTTAAAATCCTTTGTTAACTTTTAAAAGTATGATCTACGATAAAATTATTAGATTGACCATCCTTCTTGACGGTTACTCTGATCTTGAACAATCCCGAGACTCTTCAGTGGATTTCATGTAGTTTAAAATATAATGAGATTTTATAAAAATTTAATTTAGAATGGTAGAAATAAGATAATGAATAACTAACTTTGAAAACTGACCTACCACTGACGTTGGTCTCAAGTAATTATGTGGTGATATCCGTGATTATCCTTGACATGACTCACAGGTGAACATAACTATATCACTCACAATTACCTCATACATGTTCTACATGTAGTCCACCCAATTAGGCGGTCTTTACCTAGGTCCACTCTAGATTACTACCCTATAATTATAGTTAACATGTAATCTTGACCCTCCTGACCATATCACCGGTATATATATTCACTCAAAAACCCAAAACAATAATCATTAACATAATTTAATATCAATCATAACAAATCATATTATAAATCTCAATCATATAATTAACTTTTGATCTCTGGATATAAACTATAAATGATACAATCCAACACATGCCATAAATTTACATATTTTTAAAATAGAAGTAAAACTTTATAAAACAATTAAAATATTAAATTAATAATAAAACACTTTAAAGAGATTGAAAATATAGAAAAATATGTTCACTCACAGTTTAGAGATGGTATACATTTTATAATCATTCTTCATTCCTCATATCTAGCGTGGGTTCTCCTTATTTGAGTATCGTCACCTAAATACACATATACCAATAACCATATTATTTCTCATAATCAAAGTATAAAAGCAACATTTATTCAAGTAATGAATCCTAATACAGGTATTCTAAAGTCGACTTATATATAAAATCAGTAAATTCTCGTTTTTTCTATTGTTTATTCAATATCTAATGATTTGAATTCAATATAAACCTATAATTTATTCCATTTTTTATTCAACTAATGTAATTTAACTTATTTTAATGAAATTGATAAATGCACCATGAATTTTTGACGGAACAGTTACTCGTGTACTATTTTATTTCACTCTATTTTTTCAAACTTACGTTTTAACTACCTTATTGCATAACTAACTATGTTATACCCTAAATAATGCATTATAACCTAAATTTTTATAATTAATACTAATATAAATTTACTGATGTACAGTAATACCTAAAATTCAAAATTGCTCAAATGTGAAATAAGAGTTTAGAATATGTTAGAAATGTCACTACTTACCTCGTAGTACCTTGGGATTGTTTGGATTTTGGCTAATTCTTGAAAAGCCTCAATTTGAGCCAAAACCCTAATTCCTTTTCTTTATAATTTTTTTACTCCTTTTGATAAATTAAAATTTATAGGAGATTTAAAACATTGAGTTAAGCAAGAAATTGATGAGAGAATAAGAAATTATCAAGGTAGAGTTGTGGGCTTTGAAAGGTAACAAAGAACAAGTAAGAAAGGAAGAAGGAAAGAAAAGAGAGGAAGGAGAACATGTGAGATGAAGATTTTAGCTCTAGCAAAAGTGAGGAGATGAAGATTCCAGCTCCAGCAAAAGTATCACTCGTGGAGGAGGAAAGATTTTCCTGATCAGGGAAGGGCCCTGGTCAGAAAATAGACAAGTGGATGAATTTTTAGCCAGCAGATCAGAAGCATTGAAAAAGGAGCTCTTGGAGGTCAGGTGGCATATGGTCAGCGAGCTCATTTCTCTGAGGGAATGAAGACCACCACTGGCTCCTGAAGGCCTCGAAAGTCATGCTCCCCGAAGCGGTGGTGTAGAAAAAGTTTGGAAATTCAGAGAGGTATATGACTATATACCTAGGCAGAAATGGAAAGCTAAGGCAACTAGAGATTAGAAGAGCCTCATGTGCCTCAGAAAATAAACACCCCCTTCAAAATTCACGAAGGGCGTGGATACAGGAGGAATATCATTAATGAGAATCCTAGAAGGATAGATCAATCAGAAGTAGAACATAGTTTGGCCTCTACGGACATGAGATTCTATCTAAATGAGAAGCATGTCCGAGAAAAAGAAGTAGTTGCTGCAATCAATAGGACCGAGATGAAGGAGTGTGTGAAAAAGATATGGGGGCTTACAACCTCCCTTCTCAGAGAAGGAACCCAACAACAAAGAGGACCTCCGTCTCAAGTCCCAAATCTCCTTTCTCACAGGAGATCTTATCCTTGATCCTTTCTAGAAAGTTCAAGATGCCCCAATTGCCTCCCTACTCGGGAAAGACTGATCTGTCCCTACACATTGATATGTTCAAGGAAATGATATTGATTCAGGGTCTGACTGATTTGCAAATGTGTCGCCTTTTCCTTTGACTTTAGAAGGGCTAGCTCGACATTGATATAAGAACCTGTTACCATCCAGCATCAACAGTTTTAGTCAATTGGTGATTCTCTTCAAAAATGAGTTTAAGGGAGCGGTTACCACCAACCGAAACTTGAGCACCCTACTGTCCATTCGTCAAGGAGCAGGAGAAACTTTGAAAAGTTTTTTGCATAGGTACCATGAAGAGGTAATAGAATTATGGGCTTACCATCATCCTTTGGCCCTAGAAAGATTGAAAAAGGGTCTACGATTGAAAAGGGCTTGGTACGCCATTCATCGACGTACAGTGGACACTTATGAAGTAGCCCGGATGGAACTGCTAGATGAAATCAAAATTGAAGGGGAGATGATGCTAAAAATAAAAGAAGAATCCTGAGCGGTCCCAGTCAGAAGGGAACATCCTTAGGAGACGTGGCAGAAGGGAAAAGGGTTCGATACGAGAATCCTATATATGATAGAAGAGATGCGGACAGAGGAGATAGGGGTCAGAGAAGGTTTTTGCCCCGACCCCCCAGATATGATAGACCCCCAAAACAGCATTCACTAAGAAGTCCTCCCAGGAGGGTAGAGTAGTTATCTATCTAGGGATTTAATCCATTGAAAGCTCCTCTATCTAAAGTATATGAGTATGTGAAGAGTCGGGGTCTCTTGGCACCACATCCTCAAGCTATGAAAGCAAAGGTGCTCAAAAAGACCAAGGGGCGATTTTGTAAATTCTATAAGAAAAGCGATCACACCACTGATCAATGCAAAGATTTACGAGATCAAATTGAGGTACTGGTTAAAAATAGTTATCTCATAAATTACATTGATTCCCATCACCTCCTCCCAGGGTCCGGGCAACATCAGGATGATGAGGACTACCCTGAGTCGGATTCCGGTGTCATGGTCATTTCAGGAGGACCTACCTTGACGGGGTTATCAAATAATTCTCATAGGAATTATGCATATTACTTACTGCCCAGTCATTCTTTTAATGTCTATATAATGAATATACGGGCAGACAAGAAGCCAAAGATCACCACTGTACCCATTATGTTTATAGATAAGGATGAAGTGAAGGTCCATTACCCTCACAATGATGCCTTGGTAGTAGCAATGGGATTCGTATCGAAGCAGATCAGTAAAATCCTGATAAATATGGACAGTTCAACGGATATAATTTTCAAAGATATGCTGAACTCCTTGGGCATAGAGGACTTGGAGTTGATTCCACCCAGTTCCACTTTACATGGGTTCGGGGATTCAGGCATTACTCTCTTGGGATCAATACAACTGTCAGTCATCATGGGGGACAAGCCTTATCAAAAAATTATCATGGTGTATTTTTAAGTGATCGACTTAAAGATGTCCTACTCCATCATCCTGGGAAGGCCCTTTCTCAGGAATACCAAGGTAGTGGAAAGTATCTATTACCTGAAGTTAAAATTCAGGGCTAGGAAAGGAATTGGCATTGTAAGAGGTAATCAAAGAGAAGTAAGGTCGTATTTTACCACCTCTTCAAAGCAAGCTTATTGTATTCGCAAAAAGTCACTGGAGGATCCCCTTGAACAGACCAATAATTCCTCAACTAGTGTAGGAACAGAGCCGAGAGAATCACCTGCTGTTCAGGACAAGGAATATGAGGGATCACCATTTCCCAAGGTGGAACCAGAAGAAACCTTGACCAGTGTGGTCATGGATGAGCGCTAACCTGAAAGGGTCGTCAGGGTTGGGACCCAACTAAACCCTGAGGAAAGGCAAGTTATGATAGAAACCCTGAGGCGGAATGCAGATGTGTTCGCCTGGAGTCACGCAGACCTACCAGAAATTGATAAAGGAGCTATAACCCACCATCTAGCAGTTGGCTCTTCACACAAGCCAGTCCGTCAAAAAAGAAGGGTCTTCAACACTGAAAGGGAAAGGGCTATTAGGAAAAAAGTGGATAAATTGCTCAAAGTTGGTTTCATCCGAGAAGTTAAATACCCAAATGGCTAGCCAATGTTGTCCTGGTCAAGAAAGCCAATAGAAGCTGGAGAATGTGTGTTGACTTTACCGACTTGAATAAGGCTTGCTCAAAGGACAGTTATCTCCTGTCCCGAATCGACCAGTTGGTGAATTCTACGGTGGGGCACGAACTGTTGAGCTTCATGGATACATTCTCAGGATATAATCAGATACCATTGTATCTACCAGATCAGGAGAAGACATCCTTCATCACTAATCAAGGGCTGTGCTATTATAAGGTCATGCCTTTTGGTCTGAAGAATGCAGGGGCCATTTTTCAAAGATTGGTGAATAAGATTTTTAAGCCGCTGATAGGACAATCTATGGAAGTATACGTAGATGATATGATCTCAAAATCTATCAGGGCTTCAGACCACCCTCTTCACCTAGAACAGCCATTCTCGTTACTCAGAGAATACCGACTGAAATTAAATCTTGATAAGTGCGCCTTTGGAGTCAAGTCAGGAAAGTTTCTAGGCTTCATGGTTAGTGAAAGAGGCATTGAGGCCAACCCGCAAAATATACAGGCAATCCTGAACTTGAAGAATCCTAGCACGTTGGAGGAGCTATAAAGTTTGACGGGGAGATTGGTCGCTCTGACCCATTTTATTTTCCGATTCACTGACATGTGCCACCCCTTTCTTAGGATTGTGAGAAAAGGCAAGGGAATAATATGGGTTGAGGAATGTGAAGAATCTTCCAAACAACTTAAGGATTATCTAACTTTTATCCCACAACTGGTCAGACCTTCACCATAAAAATTCTCTATCTTTATTTGGCTGTCAGTAAACACGCAGTCAGCTCAGTATTAGAGAAGGAAGATTCTCAACAAGTTCAGAGGCCTATATACTACACTAGCAAAGCCTTGATAGATGCTAAGATGAGATACTCAGCACCCAGAGAAGCTATCCCTGGCACTTGTTATAGTAGCTAAGAAATTACGGCCCTATTTCTAGGCCCATCCAGTAGTGGTCTTGACTAGCCAACCGTTTCGATAGATTCTCTATCGACCCAACTTATCTAGGAGACTGGTCAAATAGACAATAAAACTCAACGAATTTGACAACGACTTTCAACCTCGCAAGGGTATCAAAGGGCAAGCTCTTGTGAGTTTTGTAGCTGAGCAGATTGCTGTAGAAACACTAGCCATCTCCCAACCCTTCAGATTATTTGCGTAGATGGAGGTGGATCTCCCTGATCCGAAAGAACCCCTGATCTGGCATCTGTGAATTGACGGGTCAGCAAGTCAAAGCAGGGGAGGCGCGGGCATCATACTATTCAGGCCAGAGAAAGAGGAGGTCAAGTATGATTTAAGATTTCTTTTTCTTATAACTAACAATGACGCGGAGTATGAAGCTTTGTTGGCAGGATTAAGAACAGTGCAGAAGATCAGGGTTTACAAACTCACCACTAATAGTGATTTAAAACTTTTTGTGAATCACTTAAACGGATCGTATCAAGCTCGGGAGAAAAGCATGAAGGCTTACTCCTAGAGGTTCAACGCTTAATCAATCAATTTGAGAAGGTAGAGATACGAAAGATTCCCCGATCAGAGAACCTCCTAGCTGATGCATTATCAAAGTTTGCCTCATCCCTCGTCAAAAATATTCCCAGGGCAATTCCTATTGAAACCTTGGGACATAGGAGCACCTCTCCTCCTGGGAGCACCAATATCTTGACCACTCAAGAAGAATCCTCAATATGGATGGACCCTATTCTAAAGTACATTAATGAGGGCATCGCACCAGCTGATAAGAACGAAACTCTAAGGATTCAAAGAAAAGTTGTCAGATTCACCGTGATAGAGGGCACCCTATACAAAAAGGGAATCAGTACCCCATACTTGAGATGCCTGAGACCGCAGAAAGCGAAAAGAGTGTTGAACGAGATGCACCAGGGAACTTGCAGCAATCACAGCAATCACAAGAATCTGGTCCATCGAGTGCTCAGACAGGGGTATTTTTGGCCAACTATGAGTGAAGACGCCCACCAGCTTGTACAGCGATATCATGCTTGTCAGGAGTATCCAGACATCCCCCGATAACCTTCAAAAAACTTGATCACCTTGCTGAGTCCTTAGCCTTTTGCACAATAGGAGTTTGACCTGATAAGATCCTTTCCACCTACTAGAATATAGGCAAAATACTCCATTGTGGCTATTGATTACTTCACAAAATGGGTAGAAACAGAACCTTTATCCAAGATCACCGAGAAGAACACCATCGTTTTCATCCAAAGGAACATTCTTTATTGACATAGAATTTCTAACGTTCTGATTGCAGACAATGGAAAACAATTCGATAATAAAGGAATGAAGAAGTTCTGTAGCGAATAGATTATTGATCTAAGGCTGGCATCCCCGGCTCATCCAAAAGCAAATGGTCAAGTTGAGGCAGTCAACAAGACCATCAAAAAA
>JAVXUL010000021.1:1514930-1524952 GCA_035590515.1 Trichilia minutiflora | reverse complement strand
TTGAAAACAGGTACTAATGCCTTGCGGGTTCTAGAGGTGCATTCTAAATAATAGGATGTATTTTTGGGATTCGCGGCGATTGCCACATGGCCAACTGGGGTCGGGGCGTGACAAGCTCTATAAGATAAGGATTTTTCTAAAGATAGAAATCTACTAGGCCACAGAGAAGTTCTACAAGATAAGGATTATCGAATGAAAAAAAATCCAATAGACCACAGACGTGATTATACCTTTAATTGGGGATTTGATACTTGAAAATTTTACTTGAGACAAGAATTAACATTTGTATGCTATATGAGGTTTGGTAACCTAATTTTAAATGAGGATTTTGATATGTTCATTTTCTTATTCATTCACTGAATATTCTCCAATATTCATCCTTCTTTTTTTCTAAATTTTAGGTTAAGGTTTTTTATGTTGCAAATATTGTTGGTTTCTGTGAATATCTGATTGTATTGTTTAGGTACTCAACTTAGTTGTAACTATATATAAAATTAGTCCACTGAGATTAAATTTTGATTTATATCGCATAGATTATTTCATGTATTTTGTTTTACTCGATAAAGGATATATTTAGAAAATTTTCACTTTAGTATTTGATTGTATTTCAGTTCATGATTTGAATTTGATTTTTGTTTTATGAATGAATTGAGATCTTTGGAAAGGATAAAATTGTAATATTATTGAAATTATTTTGAAAACAGGTTTTAGAATATCTTATGTATACTTAAGATGTATTTAAATTAATAAAATACATTTCTTGAGTTCGCGACAATCATCACGTGTGTCGATTCCTAGGATTAGGGTGTGACATGTATATAGATCATATGTTTATGAATATAACAGATTATGATTGATTAATTTATTGGTACTGCTATCCATTTGAGTATAAGGCTTTAGAGGATCAGTCTCAGTGGTTGACTAAATGAACGATATTGTTTATGACCCTTATCTTATATCACCTATTATATGATTATAGAATGGTGATGGTTTCACATATAATTATCGATCAAATAATGATGGTGGTTTATATATATTTCATTTGGATTTGTCCACCAATATGTATATGAGATTATAACCTACAAGGTCAAAATGATGTGATTGATTATAGTTACAGTGTTGGTAGCTTAGGCAGATCTTGACAGTGGTCACTCTAATAAACGTGCATTGAATATTGACTTATATTAAGTTTTGATAAGAATTAGAATCAGGAGGCCAAGTATAGTTTAGACTATTATGTTTTAATACATTTTAATTTTATACTCTTAAGGAATGGTTTGTTAACGAGGTTTAAGTAATTTACATGTTGACTCACTGAGTATTCTCATTCTCTTATAATCCAATTTTAGGTACACTGAAGCTTGATAGAGAATTACGGATAATGGTAATCGCATAGAGATACTGAAAGTTTAAATATAATTTTATACTCGACTCACAGTTTTATACCTTGTATTTAATGGAGTTATTTAAATTATTTATACTATGATTTACTTTATAAAAGTTATAAAAAAATTTTGAAATCACATATTTCATATATTTTATAAAATTGTTTTATATTTTCTCATGAAAAATATTTTAAGAAATAAAATAATTGATGTCGATTTCAAAAATAAGTGTCAAAAAAGCCTTATAAACTTTACGATTAGAATGTATATTAAAGATTTATGGCGGTTATCATATATGAGTCCCATGGACAAGAGTATGACAAAAAATAATTTAGACCATTAAATAACTTAAATTTGAGTAATTAATCAATTAAAAACCCTCAAGGGTGGTCTAGTGGTGAGGGTTGGGCTGGGGACCTCAAGGTCCCAAGTTCGATTCTCACCTCATAATTCTCTTTGTTGAAGCGTCAACAGGATCAGGTTAGGGTTTTATCCTGTATTTGGTATTACTATGCATGGTCCTTGTACTTGTGTCGGGAATCGAATTCAGGACGGGCGTCGTGTGTCCGCACTGTACGTGGTCCCTATACTTGTGTTGGGAATCGAATTCAGGACAGGCGTCGTGTGATCTGCGGACACGTATCCACGAGATAGGTGCCTAATCCTGAGTATGACTGAACACCGCAATAATGATTGAGTATGTGTGAATTTTCCAGTATCCAAAAAAATTAATCAATTAAGAAAATAATCATGACGCCAATTAGGTATAAGATAATTAATTGCATTAATATAAATAGTAATTGGTAGTTGCCATGACATGCTAAATAAAGGGATTATCAAAGGATAAAATACCAAGTTATATTAAGTAATTAATTAATAAAATACCAAGTCTTTACTGTAATTGTTAAAGTTATTTTATTTGATAAATTATAATTTTTAATACATAAAAAAATATTTATTAATTGTTATATTAAATATAAAAAAATTATTATAAATAATAAATATAAATTTTTTAACCATTACTGCACTATTTAGCAAAACCCTTTTAATTATATATTTTTTTTCAAAATTTTCAATTGTTTAAAAATTAAAAGAAAAATGTTAAGAACAAAAAAATATATACATTAAAATACGGAACTAATTTTTCTTTAACACTCTCAAAGAATTAAATTAGAGTCATTTAGGTCATTAAATTATTGAAAATTTGATTAATTAAAAAAATTAATTACAATTAATAAAGAGCAACTAATTGTATTAATCTTACATGGTAGTTATGAGCTACCAAATAATTAATTCTGCCTCAAACGATAGAGAGACTGAAAAAGGTTTTATAAGACTATTTAATAAAATCACATCATCGTATTTATATACAATTTTTATTTTATTAATTGTTATAATTATTATATATAAATAAATAAATAAATATATATATATATATATATATATATATATACATAAATGAAAGTGACTATGATTTTCTTGAATATTAAGTTTCTTCTTCCGCATGTTACTGAAAATGACTATTCAAATAAGGAAGGAGAGGACTGAAAAATTAGAAAAAGACATTGAATTTTTTTATTGAATTAATAAAATTTTATCGCATATATATATTTTATTCCTAATAAAATACAAAAACACTTCAATCCTTCGATAATTTATATATTATGATCTAAAAATATTTATTTGCAAATTTTTATATTATTGAAATATAAATTGGATATAATTTGACTTTATTTTACATAAATCAATACTATTTTTATACTAATTTAATTCTAAATTATTTAAATTCGGATTTTAATTAAAAAATGTGATAGTTTAGATGAATACCGAATTAATTCGAATCATTAAAAGATACAACATTCATATTTTAAAAAACAAAAATCCCACAATCATAATCTTCACAATAAATATTAAACATTTTTATTTTCTTGTATGTAACCTTGGTTTCCATAACTATAATATATATCATAGTCATAGCCCATTCAATTATATATTACATGTAAAATTATCATCCATGCATCCTAACATTATGATTAATAAATGATAAAAATTAATTTTAATTCATTGATAATATATTATTTTACTTAGTGACAAGAACAAACTTTGTATCAAAAAAATAAATTCTTAGTAAATTTTTAATTTTATCGCGTAAACAATACAATAGTGATTATGATATTTTTTGTGGGTATTGCTAACAATGAAAATTGACAAAAAAATTGTGACTAATCCTAGGTAATCAGTCACTTCAAGAAAGTTATTTTCTAATATTTTTAGTCATATTAAATCAAAATATTATTAATAGAAAAAATCCTAGGTTGCAAGAATATGATTGAGAATATGTGGTTAATAATACATGTTATTGACATGGTTACAACCTATTCATATATACTGTTCAACTAGAAAAATTAAAAATAGATCAGGAGATTCAGATGCTGATTTAAACGATGTATGAATTGGGCTTTTCTGTTTAGTTTACTGGTTGGAATATGTTGGGCTCAAAGCCCATAAATTCTTAAATTTCAGTCCAAAATGGTCACGCAAGACCTAATCTCTCAAATTAGTATACTAACTATTATTGAATTTTAAATAGGTTAAAAATCACGTATAATGATCCTAATTTTTAAAAATTATAATTTCAAAATACAGTAGTAGCATCAAAATTTGATAAGATTTCTAAGATTCTTTTATATCTTAGAATTGCTTCAATTTTTTTGTGGTTTCGCCATATTAATCTATCAATTGGTTTCCATTGGTTTTCTGTTTCTCTGCATATGCCATTTTTTATACGAATTCCCACATCATTTTCAGGCATTTTTGTGGTGATTATACCTCCTTTTCGGGTATAAATTAGTTTCTATGTCATCAACACACATGATAACGAGAGTGATGTAAGAATTTGAAGTTAAAATATGAATATTATTGCGTATATTATATATAAATACACAAATTTTCGTATAAATAAATATAATTCCGTGTTATTTCGATCTAGCTAGTAATAATATATATTATTACCAAATTGCTTCCATGCATAGGTATGATAAAACAAAAGAAAAGAGATAATGTTGTAGGTGCCCGTGCGTGCGTGTGTGTTTTTATAAGTTTCCCATGAAACAGAAAGACGTAAGAGAATTTTTAAAAGCAATAATGAGAGCCTACATGAAGAATGAACACGTTATATACAGAATATTATATATCTCACAGTCATAGTTAGCAATCGCACATATTAAAACAATGAAGTTTGGAAGAATTTTCATTCTACTTTGGTTATCTTAGCTTTATATATATATATTCTTAATTTTAGGGTTTTGGTTCATAGTGCAAAAGAAATATATCATGGAAGGTATGTGTAAGACAGAAAAATAAATAAATAAATAAATAATAAAACGAGGGTATTCTTGCTTTTTTTTCTGTTTATTTATTAAATTTGTATTTAATAATTATTGCATTGTAATTCTATTCATTGTATGTGTATGTGCGCATGTGTGAAAAGATAAACTTGGTTTTAAATTTATTATTATTAATTAAGTATAAATATTATATTGTATGATAAAATATTCATTTGTTGTACATCATAACTTGAGTATCTAAATTTTAATTTTTATTATTTAAATTAAATTTAAAAAACATTTATAATATAATTATCTTTTTCTTAATTTTAAAAATAAAATTATAAAATATATTTAATAATATTCACTCTCAATACAACTTATTCCTATTTTAATTAAAATTTAATATTCTTAATTTAATAACTTTTATTTTATAGTAATAATACGAGATCGCATTAATTTAATCTCAAACATACTTTAATAATATTTTTTAATTATTTTCTTTGCATCAATAATATAAATTCCCATTATTTACTAAAAATTTATAAAAAATAAAATGATTTTATTAACCCTAACTAGCTAGCTAAATGCTAATTACATATAATCACTCTCTTTTAAATGAATTTTTTTTTCTTACATAAACCTTTTTATCTCACATTTATGTTAATTTTCAAAACATTAAAAATTACCCATCAATCTGTACTCGATGGTCAATTAAAAAAAAAGGGTTATTAATTAAAATTAAATGCACATTAAAAGAGAAAGAGACTAAAAACAGATAAATTTAGAAAGAAAAAAAAAATCTGAATCCTTATCCCTTCATTCATTAAAGTTAGAATTAATTGTCGGCCTCAGAGAAAAAATAAAGCAAGGTTCACTGAACTTAACATGAAAAACCAGCGAGAGAAGAAGAAAAAAACAAATGCTTTTCAAGAAATGGTATATTTTATATCGACAAGAAAGTCGTGTAACTCTAAAATTTACCTTTTTCCAAAATAAGAAAGTTTTCAATCGATTAAACTAACAAAAAAAGAAAATGATTTTATAGAAAATCTTATCACTTCAATGATTTTCTTATGTGTATTTCACATTGATTAAATATTTTATTTGATAAATCGATTTTTTAAATTAAATTTTATTTATCTCCTTAAATATATTAATTGATTTCAAAACTCAAGTATTTTTATGTATAAACATAAAAACTTGAGTAAAATGATGGAGTATTAACGTGTATCGCATATTAATTAAGTTCTTGAATTAAAATTTAATGATTAATTTTAAATTAGTTCATTGTATTAATAATCATTGCCTAATTATATGTATTTAATTTGATATTAGATTATTAAAAATATATTTTAAATAGTTTTTTTTTGGCCCTTGGATCATGTATATTCAATCAATAAAATCATTTTCTTTGATCTATCTTATATTTTCTCTTATTTTCTCATCTGCCAAACACAAAGAGTGCAAGAAAGAAACCGTTTATGATTGGCTTGCAAACACACCTTATAAAATTCTTATGGCAATTTGGGAAGATGGTATGGTCTTATTGGCTTTGCATTGCAGACTTACCACGTGAAAAATACTAATATATTACCACGTGGGCTTATTTTATGATAATATTAATTAATTTTTTAAATTAAAAATTATTAATTTTTCTTATTACAACATTTAAATTTTTTTTTGTATGTCATTTTTGTAATCGTACATGTGTTTGATTGATTGTTTAGTGAAATTATTTAAAAAGAATATTTATAATTTTATTTTTATTAAAAAAAATTCGCATTCTTGTGAAAATTTTATTGAAATTGATTTTTAAAAATTATTTTATATATATTTTCGAAAAAAATTAAATAAATTCAATATTTTTCTTTCCAGTTAGTTATGAAATAATGTAAGGGGTCAGGCTCAGGATGCTGCTGTAAGAGCACATGTTTGTTTCCGTTACTATCCACGTGGCATAATTTTATTGCGGTTACTAAATACAAAGATGACGTGGCGAACCCAGATAACTGATTTTAGACCTCATAACGTGATGACGTTAACACCGCGTCTATTTGTAACGAAGTGGGGATGTGAAATGGGGTCCCCCTGCTGCCTAACTCTTGCTTCTCTTATCCCCAAACATTGGCCAATCCAATTTAAAAAAAATAGATTAATTAAAAATTAAAAAAATCTCATCACAATATGAAATTTGAAACAAATTAATTTAGAAATTTTGATCATGTATTACATGTAATGTTTTTTTTTGGTTGATTTTAAAATCTGATATCAAAATTCTAATGATCCAAATATTTTTTTAATTTTAATTTTGATCATATATTTAATTTGATTAAATTGTAAAAGTGAGATTTCTTTTACAATTTTGAAAATTAAATAAAATAAAAATTTTACACAAATATTATTATACATTTTGTTTACTCTTTTAAATTTTTATTTATTAATATTAATAAATAAAATTTTATTATATATATATCTATAGCACTTAGGCAAGAACATTAAAAATTTGATTAATTTTGTAAGACCATATTAGAGTATAGAAAATATCATAATTTTATTATTATTTTTTTTATAACACAGTTAGATATAAGAAAGAATATAAAGACATAAAACTATAGGTTATAAGCCCCACTAAATTATGAAAATGGGTGAATTAGAAATAGTCCTCTATAATTTTAAAAAATTACTACTTTTTTTTTTTTAATTTTTTTGTGATAAATATTTTTTAAAATTTAAAATTAATGATAAATACTTTTCAAAATGTTATTTCATTGGTTAATTTGACTTTTTATGTTATAATTATTATTACACCCTCAATTTTTATAAAAATATGATTTAAATTGCAGGATAATAATAATAATAATAATAATAATAATAATAATAATAATAATAATAATAATAATAATAATAATAATAATAATAATGCCATAAAAAATAAATTAACTAACAAAATAATACTATAAAGGAATATTTGTCATTAATTTTAAATTTTAAAAAATATTTATCACAAAAAAAAATAAAAATATTTATAATTTTTTAAAATTATAAGAAGTATTTCTCGTTCTTTTTTATAAAAATAATAATGAACAACAAAACTTTCTAAGACAATTTCTTTTAAGAGGCATAATTTTAATTCCAATGTTTATAAACCCATCTTGGATTTTGTGGTCTCTCATGATTTTCACTAAAATATAGGACTTATTAAGGATTATTACGTACAAGAATTGGGCAATGGATGATGATATAATTCTGTGAAAGAAATTGAGAAATAATTACATACGAAATTTCATAAAATATTAACTATCATAAAATATTTTAAACATATTATAAAAAAAAAAATCATGTTATTTATCATTGTTGTAACTTTTAAAGTATGATTTTTTTTTCTTTTTCATTCTAGAATGACACTTCAATGGTGTTACTATTAATTTTATGAAGATTTGTGAGGTGGGAATTAATTGACTTGAGAGGAGATCATTTTCAAGATGAAAAGAAATGTGTATAGAGTTGAGAAAATGAATTGAAGATGCCTATCATATATATAATTATATATACATATAATATACCATGCTACTTGAAAGTGGTGCATGGAAGTGTTGTCACTTCCACACAAAAGAAAGTGAAAATTAACAATCCACATAAACAAGATGTGGCATAATTTCATTGCATTCAATCAAGACTTTACAAAGAAAAATAGATTGCACTAA
Source organism: Trichilia minutiflora (assembly GCA_035590515.1). Classification (NCBI taxonomy): domain Eukaryota; kingdom Viridiplantae; phylum Streptophyta; class Magnoliopsida; order Sapindales; family Meliaceae; genus Trichilia; species Trichilia minutiflora. Next base: position 1,516,534 of record JAVXUL010000021.1, on the reverse strand, counting down.
ATAATCTTTTTATTGTAGATTAATATGGATTCCTCTGTAGACAAATAAAAAAATAAAAAATAAAAATTCTTTTTTTGAAGTTGAGAGTCATTTTGACACATGTCATTAACCCACGAATAAACATAAGCCACATCAATGTATTTTGAATGTGATCTATATGAAGTCAAAATAGAGACAACAAGCTTAATAGTTGTAAGAAGAATTTTGAGCTTATGGCAAATTATCACCATTAATTCAAGGCAAAAATTATTGGATTGTACTTTGATTTACAGGACTCTGAAATCCACTCGTGCATCTTGTCACATATTTATTCTTTATTCAGTCCTTAGAAACTCTTTAGTTGGTGGCCTAACGTATGACATGAAACCTTTGACTATATACAGAGATATAGAGCTGTTTATAAATTTTGCTAACTAATTATTTAATTAATCTACAAAAATAAAATAAATAAACACTCAATTGAACAATAATCAAGAAAAATAAGAGGGAAATCTCTATAATCCACAAGAATATTGATACATGTTCTTCATTTCATTACTTACTATTAATTAAAATTATAGATAATAATCTATATACACCCCCCCCACAACTTTGCAACAATTATAATAATTACTAAGTTTTTCTAAGTATTTTTTTTTCTTTTTTTCTTACTTGGATTTCTATCATTATCATATAATAATAGTTCAATAATTCCAGAGACAATCAAGGGGCACTGGTCCAGCAGAACTTGATGGATAATCGAATGACCTTTGAATCAGTTCATGATTTGACACAACTGAATCATGTGAGAAGTCTGCTTTTGAATTTCTCTTCATGTTTGGGCCATGATTTTCAAGAAACATCTTCAGGATTGACTGGTCTTGCATCAGAAATGAATCTGGGTACTGTAGGTTTGCAATAGTTGGGAGGATTTGGTTGGTGTAGAGTTGTGAGTTTGGAACAGAGGATGGTTTTGAGAGGAGGATGGAAGCAGGGGAGATTTCAGAGTACTGGTGGTTTGGGGAAGAAGAAGAAGCTAGAAGAGAATTGTCGAAGGTATCAATCATTTCTTCTTGAGTCTTCTGATCCTCCATGGGATCGGAGAAGCAGGTCACGTGAGAGTTTTCGTTAACAGTTGTTGTTCTTGTTTCACTGTTGAAAGGAGAAGAATCCATTAATGGAGGCAACACAGAAGAAGGATTGATGATATTGTCTCCAAAAGAACCGAATTTCACCATCCCTTGAATATGGGTTTTCTTTCCACTAGAACTCTTCTGGAAAACCCTGCAAATAACCCACTCATTCTGCAAATAAACATAGACAAAATTCAGAAAAATTTTCATGGAGAGAAACATTATCAAACACTTGTAGAAAACAACTACCTTGGCTGTTTTGGGGAGATTATAAGCAGAATATTTGCCTTCTAATCTATATTCATGCATAACCCAGTTGGTTTTTTCTCCTTTTGGTGCTCTTCCTCTGTAAAAAACCAAAGTTTTCTTCATTCCCACAAGCTCTTTCGCTTGGAAAATCTCCTTGTCTTTGCCTGTTGCTTTCCAATAACCAGCTTCAGTAGCTCTGTTTGTTCTCAATCCAGTTGGGTATTTTCTGTCTCTAACACAGAA
>JAVXUL010000021.1:1501000-1514830 GCA_035590515.1 Trichilia minutiflora | reverse complement strand
GTTGCTTTCCAATAACCAGCTTCAGTAGCTCTGTTTGTTCTCAATCCAGTTGGGTATTTTCTGTCTCTAACACAGAAAAAATACCATTCTTTTTCACCCATTTTAGCTCTCCCTTTATTGAACAAAACACAAAACAAACAAAAAGTCAGAAAATATTCCATTTACTTTTAAAAATTGAAAACGGAAACACAGAATCAAAACATGATTCCATCAAATAACTTACGAGGCAAATCCCAAGGCTCACACTTGTTCAAATCAACCTCGCCCATAGCTTGAGCAGAGAAGCAGCTGTTTAAAACCTTTGGGGTTAAGTAGTGAGTTATAAGCTCTTCATCGGTTGGATGGAATCGGAATCCGGGAGGTAATTCTATGTGTTCTTGTTCATATTTCTCCATTTCTTCCAAGGCCCAAGAAAGTTTAGAACACAACAAACAAAAATGAAGAGCAAAAACCCAAGCAAGCAAGCACAAGAAAACAGAGAATCAATAAAAAGTAAGCAGAAAAGGAGAGAGAAAGCAGAGAGGATGTGAACTGAAAAGCTTGATATTAAGAGAAAAGAAAGTGTTTTGGAGAACAGAACTCCATAAATACTGGTTTTTGAAGAGAAAAAAGAAGCGTAGTTTGTGAGGCAACCTTGGTGGGTAGTTTCAAGCTTTCAGCTTTCTTTCCCCTTTAACTTTTTCTGTAAATTTTTTTTTTATTTTCTTATTAAATTTGACCAGGAACAATTCACCTATGCTCTCTCTGCATGTGAAAATGTGATAATTGATGATAACATTCTTTTGTAGTCAAGCCTTTTTTTTGAGAATGCTAGTTGTAAAGTCGTCCAAGGGTTAAGAGTTTAAACTCCATTTACATCATCCTAAAATAGACGGTATAATTTTATATTTAAATATTATTTTAAAAAATACAATATTTGATTATTAGGTAAGGAAAAAAATTACGTTTGACAAATAAATTGTTAAGATTCAATGTCTCTCGTGTTAGCTGTCATCTGTTTAACCAAAGTAATCAATCCTCTTTGCAAAGGCGAAACTTTGGATTTGTATATTGAGAGAGATGGTGAAATTACTCAATTGTTTTTTTCTTTAATTTTGATACCAAAAATAATATCATAAAATTATATTATATACATATAACACGATATGATTTTATTATCCCTCTTTTTAGAATTTCTATATCTCATATTATAACTTAAAGCGCATTTAAGAGCATTTTTCACACTATATATCAACAATAATTATATTTATTTAAAAATATATTACACACGTTTTTAAAATAATTATATTTTTTTATATTTGTTAGAAAAAAATAGATTATTGATGATCTATTTTTGAAGGAGCTAAGTTTGTTAGACTATAAGACAAATATGATAGCTCCAAAATGGGGAATTATGTGTGAATTTTGTGTGTTTTGATATGAGGATGATAAGATTTAGCTCATATTGAAAGAAATTTGGTTTGTGTCCATTGTGCATACAACATAATATGTATATTGCACAAATTTTTAAGTAGCTATAGCTTAAATAAACCAGACATGTAGAAATGTTGATTTATTTTTGCCCTATTGAGAAGCCATATTTCATTCGAGGATTGCCATTTTATAACATTTCTACCCACAATTAAGTGGACAATATTTCTTGAACAAAAAAAAAAAAATCAAAACTTACATTTTGAAAAAAAAAAAATTTAACATATGAGCAAAATTCAAACCTTAGACTTTTTGTCTGATTTTACTTATTTAAAAAACAATAATTTTTCTTTTTTTGTTTTTTTTAAACTTATTTTAATTATGAATATTTTTTTTTGAATTTCATGTATATAAAAAGTTGTTTAGTAAGAGATATTATTAGCTTTTCTTTATTGGCTTTCTGTTGAACCGAAGCTTATCAATACAAAAATTTCTATGTATGGAAACCAAAAGCTTTTTAATGCAAAGAAGAGGGAAGTTGTGTAAAATCTTCTAATGAGTTTGTCGTCATTTGCTTTATGCTATAATAAATGGTCACACCTTTGGCCGTTTTTCTTATCCTAACTTTTTAAATAACATAAAATAATTTAATTAATAAAAATTAGGGAGCAGATAATAATGGGTTTTAAAAAAATAATAATAATAATAAATTTTATCTAAAAAATACATATATTTATTATACAAGTGTTCACATACCTTCTCATTTACAAAGGAGTTTGAGTTCTGTATTAGAATATATATATTTTTTCTATAGATTTTTTATTATAATAATATAAAAAGAATGCATATATCTATTTAATGATTTTTTTATAATTTTTTTTTATAGAGAAGACTATAATATAATATCAATAACTTATTTAAGGAAAAAGTTAAATGTACTTTAGAATTATGTATTAACTTTGTTTTAGCTTATAATTAGATTTCACTTTACATTACATCGTATGAAAGAATTTATTTTCTATAATTTATTGACTAATGCTCATCACCTAATCATCATTAAGTGATCCTCTCATCTATGGAATTGTCATCAACTCCTAAAAAGACCAAAAACTCCCTTACACATTATTGTAATTTTATCCTTTTTTTTTCCCCTGAATTTTATTATGTTACATATTTATATTAAGATAACAATATAACGAGACCACTTCAAGATCGACTCATAATAAAAAAATTTGAACCCTTAACTTCCTAGCTTTATTTGAGGAGGATAGTATTATCAAACTAAATTATGATTCTTAACAAAATTATAATTTTAATAATTATAAAAATAAGATAAATGAATTTGAATGGTCTTATAAATAAAGTGAGTTCACTGTTCACTCATACATAATATTCAAAAAAAAATTAATTTACTTCACACTTAAAGTATAATAAAAGTAATTTTATGAAAAAAATGAGATGTTTAAGAGTGATAAACAAGAGAAGTGATGTGTTCGTCATTTCAGTGAATATTGGGGATAAAATTGTAATTTAGTAATGATTTGTCGTATTGATTAGTTTGTTAATAATGAATGTGTTTTTTAATTTTTTTTTTTTGAAAGAAATAATTTCTTAACCGGTAGTCTAATAACTTATTTCCTTTTCAGGAATATAATTATTTTTTTTCCTGATAGACGCGTGGCAGAATTATGTGTTTTGAGGAATTTCAACCGTCTAGGCAACCTTGTTGATCGGACGGTCGACATTGGATTACGCAGTCAACGCTTGATATCTGCCACGTAAGATCCGGGAAAAAGGAATAGACAGTGCCGCCATTGCCCACGGGAAGTATCAACCAAACTTGACTATGTGGATAGTTCTGATTAGCCTAAAAAAAAGTAGTACCGAACTTCACTTTTCAGCGTAGTTGACGAATTTAACCAGTGGTGAGGTGGCAGACGTGGGCCTGCTTCCTCTGGCCCGACATGACGCCACGATAGAGGTAAAACAGGTGGCTGTGTTTAATTGGTCAAGAAGTGTGATAAAGTAAGCTGGGGTTTGATTAGAGTTAGGCTACCCAATTATTAATGGGCGTGAATAATTTAATTATTATTAGATTTTGGTCAAGTTTAACTTAATTGTTTGAAAATTTTGTGATTGGTTGATTCTCTTCACACATTCTTAATACATTAAGTGTAATCTTTCAAAATAATCAATATATTAATTATCTTATGTAATATTAGTAAAAGTAAAATATCAAATCATGCATCCTAGTTAGACTACAAATTTTCATACCCATATATTCAAAAGTAGTTGACAATAATTATAGTTTAGTTTGATTAATATTATTGATTATATTTCGTAAATTAAATTTATTTTTATATATTCATAAGTATTTTGAAATTATCATTTAAAATATTATCAATAAGGAGATAACTGGTACCACATAATAATATTAATTTTTACTTGACTAATGTTATTTATTATTATTAATTATATTGATTTTATATTCTCATTGATTAATATTATTATATCACATCAAATTATATATGTAAATTCTAAAAAACAAAATTTATATTTTAAATACTATTTTATAAATTATAAAAAAAGTAACGAAATTTAACTTTTTGCCATTGGTTGAGATTGCCTTTTCAATCTCAACCAATCATTTAGTGACACCTATCAAATTCCAGCAATGATTTATTCATGACGTTATCATGCAAATTGCTAAGACCTCAAATAATTTCTAAGCAAATGCAATGGAATTATGGTAACAGCTTTCGAAAGAATTTTGGCTGCTTTTGGTTTTCATGTTTAAATCCAAAAACAGTGATCACCAAACCATTTATTTTAAGGGAAAATAGATTAAGAATAGGGGATTAAAATATTCATACTAAAAACAACAATTAATCATATCTTAATCAAGGGGTTGATTAAATTAGTGAACATAAACTAATAATTGGGAGCTAATTAAGTATTATTAGAAATTTTTAAAAGTAAAAGAAAGTTCAGATCTATTTTACAATAATGTCTAAAAAAATTATATCGTTAATTTATAAAGGTCAAAAAATTAAATTTTATACTCTTAAAATCTTATTACCATACGATAATGCATTTTTAAAAAATTTATAAAAACAATATAAAATTAATAATGAGAAAGTCGACAAATTTGTACTATTTTCGTAGGGAAAGAAAGAGAAATATTTTATTTTATTAGTACAAAAATAAATATATTTTATTTTTTTAATTTTAATATATAAAAGACAGTATAATTATTAAAATTAGACCAAACATCCGTAATATAATTTTTTTTTTAAGTAAAAGGGTATGCTAGATAATATGCTACAACATTGTCTTAAGTCAATGGCAACACTTATAGGGGAGAGATCTACTTAGTTGTAAACGATAACATTAATAATTAATATATATATTTTTTATCTATTAAATTACACATTAAACTATAATTAATTTTGTTCTTTGAAGATGTCATGACATAAACTAATTGAAGAATTGGAAACATATAAGGTGGGAGTTGTAACCAACAAGTATTTGATAATGAAGAGGTGGTAGATTTTGTTTGGTTTATTTTATAACAACCAAAAATCCTAACCATTCCTTTTTTTTTTTCAAATGACCCAAAATATATATTTTAATAAAATTTCAATGTGATTAACATGGATATGATTTTATTGGACTAGCCAGATGATCTCGATTGTTGGATTAATTCTCTAAGATCTAGATGATTGAGGATAGAGTTTGAAAAATAATTTTAATAATATATGAAGTTGAAGTGTTACATTAGAGTGATGTGAAGGATTTTATGTTTATTTTTGAAATTTGGTGAATAGGGGATTTTTATATTATATTTTTTTATTATATGGTCTAAGTGGACTATGGATTATTTATTTATTTGTATATAAGAAAAACTTCTATACTCAGACATCATTGAGGTCCTGTCAAGCACGGGACTAGCGTACCCCTTAAGGATCAGACCTCACAAATTACCTGACAATCATCTTAAACCACATGATACATGTACAGGAATTATACACGGTGGTATCAAATATAAAATAAAATTTCTGATCTGACCTCTTTAACTCTTTAATAGAGAGAATCCTGGGGGTGTTAGATTATTGTTTATTTGCTGTTGGGTATCTGGTGTTATCAATTATAATTTGAATGTGAGCTCTATCATTCAAAGTGTTCATTTAGTATAATTTTTTTAAATAGAGTCATGGAGAATAAATATTTTAAAAGAGAGATATTTAAACAAAAAAATTGTTATTATTTAATTATAAATAATAATTTTTAATAAAAATTTTATTATTATTTTAGTAGATAATTTTTTTTCTAAATACTAAGTTAGGAGAGAAATAAAATTAAAAATTAAAAATAAAATAAAGGTATGTTAATCAATTTATTTTTTTAAAAGAATTTCTATCTAAAAGTTTGAAATTTGAGATTTTTACGAAAAAAAAAAGTTTTCTCATCCTTCAAAATCCTTGTCCAAACTCTGACGATAATAAAATAAAATAAAAAGAATTTTGTTATTGAAAAGGAATATTTTGACTTGTAAAAAAGCTATATTAAATAAATACTAAGAGCATCTTTAATATATCTATAAATTGTCTTTTTAAAGATGTCATATATATAAAATACATATTATAAGTACAATTAAGCTCTCTATTTAATTCCATCCACTATCAAGCTGACATGGAAAAAAAAATAATTCACATCCTCAACTTCATCCTCTAATTTTAGAGAGTCTTATTGACAATCATAGATTACTGATTTAATAATTCATTTATTTTATTGGTGGTTAAAGGAGGGAAAAAATTAATTTAATAATTTTATAAAATAATAAATAGCAATTCATATCTATATTAGAGAATAATTTTTGAAAATGACGTTTATCAATGTCATGTAATATGTAAGTCTCTCCATATTAATGATATAATACATTTTCTATTAGAATAATCCATTTACACATTAGAGATGCTCTAAGGGAATTACTTGGGCATGAAAAAACTCAACTACGTTAAAAATATATTTAATATTAAAATATTATTGCCACATATTTATTTTTACGCCGAAGTTATTACTGGAAGTAAGTTAAAATATTAAATATTTATTAAAATATAAGTAGTCTTCATTAAAAATTAGTGTTAATAAATATTTCTTACAACTTTATTTTTAAAGTTTTTAAAATTAGTAATTAAAAATAAAATTTTAACAAAAATAATATCATAAATTTAAAATATTTTTATTTTTTAAAAAATAATTTCATAATTTTTTTAATAATTTATCGATTTGAATAGAAATTATTTGATATAAATCAATATATTTATATTTTAATATAATAATTTTAAATTTAAAAGATTTGTATAATACAAATCAATATTACTTTAAAAATTTATATAATAAAAGTTAATATCCTTCTTTTTATCAAGACAAGATAATTTTTTATTTTTTTAATTATACATATATTTATTATAAATATTTTGATAAAAAACGTAAGTGATATTTTAAAAAATTATTAGGTTTGTTTATCATGACTATTTTAATAGAGAGGTAAGTGATATTTCTAAAGTGCTGTTGTCACATAATTATTGTGCAATGTAAGTTTAAAATATTAAATATTATCAACATATGATTAGACTTCGTTAAAAATTGGTGTTAATAAATATTTATGTACAACTTTAGTATTAAAGTTATATTAAGTACCTGTTTCGCTCAGTCTTTTCAATGCTTCTCAATATCTTTTTATTAAAAGTTAGGCCAAACAAATAAAAATAAAAAGACTTTTTATAAAAAATCTTTTTACATTTAAAGTATAAAAAAGATCTTTTTTAAAAGTTGAGAAAGAAGAGCTTTCTCTTTTTTTCTCATTGAATGTACAGATAATATTTTTTTTTTATTCCAAAAATATCCTTCTTAACTCATTTTTTCAAATATTTTGTTTTAACCAAATCAAATACGCTTTATAATAATTTTAATAAAAAAAGAGATTATTTTATTTATTATATCAAACAGTTTTAGAGAAAAATCTTATCTTAATTTTAAAATCTCTCTTTTTTTTTTAAGAGAAGTAAAAATTAGTTTTTAAATATTTAAAAAACTATTCCAAATAAGCTCTAAATACACCTTAAATGGATCAATTTTTAATGGGTTCGATTGGGTTTCTTTTAAGGGCTTTTGTTGGCCCAATAACGAGGGAGCTTTCCATACACGGCCCAGGCCTCAAGGAATCTACCCCTATTATGACTGTTCTGAAAACATCAGAACAACTACATGGGATTAGGCAGAGTAACAAACCGCCAGCAAAGTTCAAGCCTGTGGCAAAAATGCACAAATCTTCGAACTTTAAAACAAATCCAAGCATTGATAATGATCAATGGCTTTACCTCGAATCCGGCGGCTTTAAGAGAGCTGATTTTTTCCAGCGCTATGGTAGTTCCGGGTGCAATAAACTATGCCCATCAGCTGTTTGGGGAAATTTCCGAACCGGATGCCTTCATGTATAACACCATGATTAGAGGCTCAGCTCAGAGCCAAAATCCTTTGAACGGAATTTTGTTATATACCCAGATGGAGAAAAGCTGTATATGGCCTAATAAGTTCACCTTTTCTTTTGTACTTAAAGCCTGTGCTAGGCTTTTCTATAGAAACGTAGGGTTTTGTGTTCATGGAAAGGTTATTAAACACGGGTTTGAATTTAATAGGTTTGTTAGGAATACTCTTATTTATTTCCACGCTAATTGTGGTGATTTGAACGTTGCGAGGGTGTTGTTTGATGGTTATGCCAAAATGGATGTTGTTGCTTGGTCTGCTTTGACTGCAGGCTATGCAAGAAGAGGAGAGTTAACCGTAGCGAGAAGTCTTTTCGATGAAATGCCGGTTAAGGATTTGGTTTCCTGGAATGTGATGATTACTGGGTATGTGAAACAACGAAAAATGGAGAAAGCGAGAGAGCTTTTCAATGAGGTGCCTAAACGAGATGTTGTAACTTGGAATGCAATGATTTCTGGATATGTGCTTTGTGGAATGTATAAGCAAGCATTGGAGATGTTTGAGGAGATGAGGTGCGTGGGAGAGAGACCGGATAATGTGACTATGTTGAGTTTGTTGTCTGCTTGTGCAGATTTGGGTGATTTAGAAGTGGGGAAGAAGATTCATTGCACGCTTTTGGAGACGACTTCAGGTGATTTGAATGTTTTTCATGGGAATACACTAATAGACATGTATGCTAAGTGTGGAAGCATTGAGAAAGCAATGGAAGTGTTTCGTGGAATGAGGGAGAAAGATGTTTCAACATGGAGTTCAGTGATAGGAGGGTTGGCTTTTCATGGCTATGCTGAAGAATCAATTATTATGTTTAATGAAATGCTGAGGTTAAAATTCAGGCCAAGTGAGATCACTTTTGTCGGAGTTCTAGTCGCTTGTAGTCATGCAGGTAGAGTGGAAGAGGGAAAGAGATATTTTCAGCTTATGAAAGATGTGTATGATATCGAGCCAAATATAAGGCATTATGGGTGTATGGTGGACTTGTTAGGGCGTGCTGGACTGTTGAATGAAGCATTTGAGTTCATAGACAGGATGGAGATTGAACCCAATGCCATTATCTGGAGAACTCTGCTCGGGGCTTGCAGAATTCATGCCAACATTGAGCTGGGAAGGCGTGCAAATGAGAGATTACTTAACATGAGAAAGGATCAGAGCGGGGACTACGTATTACTTTCAAACATATATGCTTCACAAGGTGAGTGGGTTGGAGTTGAGAAGGTGAGAAAATTGATGGATGATAGTGGAGTAAGGAAAGAGCCTGGTTGCAGCCTAATTGAAGCAGATGATAAAGCTCTCATGCAATTTTTGTTCAATTTGAAACCTCAACAAAATGCAAGAAACCCGGAATCTTGAGCTGCAAATTTTCAAGAAAAAATTCTCTCAAACTAACCGTACATGTTAACCGGGATGTTAGTAAACAATATACATGCTTAAATGAAAGCATAATCGTCGGATTTAAATTTTGTATTTGAGAAAGCTTATTTTCTTTTTTTTTTTTTTGGTTTCTATAAATATGACATTGAAGATAATATTAGGAAGCTAATTTTTACCACTACCTTATATTTCACATCTGAAAATTCTATTTCACAACAGCTGCATAGCTACAACAATCTTTATGGACATATTAGAGATTTGCTAATTACTCGAATTTAATATTGATTGATTAATTATACGAAAATATTGAATTATTGGGGTGCAATGAATCTCACATGAATGGAATTCCTAATGGGAATGATTCTTTTTACGGTCTTTGCTTGTCTGCTCACATAACATTCCATTTCTAAACTCCTGAGATTCAAATTAACTGAAAATCAATAATTCAATAAAGAAATGGCCGCTTGGAAAACAGCAAATCCATCCCATTAAAAGAAGAAAACCAATATTACATAAAGCAACGAAACCATGCTTAGGTGTCTTCACATAGCAAACAAAACTCAACAACAAACAAACATTGATATCCTTGCATGCGCAAACACAATTCCACAAACAAGTACAAACAGTGATATGTTGATCGAGACAGTGCCACACTAGACAACAATATTATCAGTATAAACACGGCGATTGCTGCAAAATAGCCAATCAAAGAACCAGATATTCGCTCGCAGAAGGAGTTATAATGCTGGCAGATGGCAAACCAGTTAATTCTTGCATTATGTAGAAATACGAATGTATTTTCCAAAAGCAGGAGATAATAATTTCTCTCTATTGAATGTTAAGTGTTTACACGTTCAGTTTATAAAGAACAAATGTAACGGATAGAAAAGCATGACAATAGCAACTGAACTAAAGACTTCGAAACATTCCTATAAACTAGGATTATTATTAACAGAATAAATGACTAATTCAATAAGTTGAAAGAGAGTTAATCTTCAACACTCCTCCTTGACACTCTTTTCACACACACCAAGCTTCCGTCAAAGATGTTCAAATTTAGCTTTTGACAATGTCTTTGTAAGGATATCAGCAAGTTGTTCATCAGCTCTGCAATGTATCAAGCTGATTTCACCACTTCCTTCGGCTTCTCTAAAAAAATGATATTTAATTTTTATATGTTTGGTCTTCCTGTGTTGAACTAGATTTTTTGTTATTGCAATAGCTGATTTGCTATCACAATATAGTTTAGTAGCACAATATTGAGGTTCTCCCATTTCTGTTAAAATCCTTCGAAGCCAAATTGCTTGATTCGCAGCAGTGCAAGCTGTAATATACTCAGCTTCTGCAGTAGATTGAGCTACTGTATCCTGTTTTTGTGAGAGCCAAGAAAACACACCACTGTTAAAAGAAAATGTGAATCTAGAAGTGCTCTTCATATCATCTACTGTCACTATATCCAATCAAATCTGAGTTGATTGTTGGTTTATACTAAATGCCAAAGTTTACGGTTCCTTTGATGTATCTAAGTAGTCTCTTGGTTGCAATGAAATGTATTTGGCTAGGAGTTTGCATGAACCTGGATAACAAGCTTGGTGCAAACATGATGTCTGGTCTAGTTGCTGTAAGATACAATAAGCTGCCAATGATGCTTCTGTATTGTTTTTCATCTGCGTTGGGTGTACCATCATCCTTCGTGAGTTTTTGATTTGGAACCAGTGGTGTGGTTACAGCTTTGGATCTTTCTATCTTGTACTTTTGTAACAAGTGTTTAACATATTTTTCTTGTCCAATGAAGATGCCTTTGTCAGTTTGAGTAATTTCCATGCCTAAAAAATAGCTTATCAAACCAAGGTCTGTCATCTCAAATTCTTTTTTCATTTCTTCCTTGAATGCTGAAATCAGAGTAGAATTGGTCCCTGTGATAATAAGATCATCAACATACAAAGAAATAATTAGGATGTCAGATCCTTGAGTCTTTATATAGAGAGTAGGCTCACTAGGACTCCTCCTGTATCCACAATCTGCAAAATAAGTATCAATTCTGCACTGAGCCTTCAGGATTTGTCTTGATTTTGTAAATCCATTTGACTCCAATAATGTCTTTGTGGACTGGTTTTTCAACCAACTCCTAGGTTTTATTTTTTTCAATCATTCTGACCTCCTCCTTCATTGCATGTTCCCACTCTTTGTGTTGCGCTTCTTCTTCATAGCTACGTGGCTCATGACTTGCAAGAAAACAACGTTCACAAAGTTCAGTCTGTGGCCAATTTTCATAAAGTTCAGTAAGCAATCTTGTTCGTGGTGGTGGACATTTGAGAACTGAAACTTCACTGCTCCTCGAAGATAATTTTGATGATGACTCAATTGAGTTCAAATGAGATTCAGAACCTGAGCTTGGAGTTCGTGGTGTCCATGACTCATCATTTAATACTTGTCTTGGTTCCATATTCTAATATAACATGGAAATTATTGTCTTCTTTGGATCCAGTTTGCTTTCTTCCCAATTCCACGTGGCTTCTTCATCAAATCTTATATCTCTGCTTACTTGAATTTTTCCAGTTTTTGGATTGAATATTCTATAACCCTTTGATTGAGAGTTATATCCCAGAAAGATCCCTTTTTCAGCTTTTACTTCTAGCTTATGCCATTTTTTTACAAGAATATACACATAACAGAGACAACCAAATATCTTTAGATGTCTAACTGATGGTTTGTGTCCAGTCCATGCTTCAAGTGGTGTCATGTTTGGCATTGCTGTGGTGCTGAGTCTATTCTGGAGATAGACAGCTGTATAAACTGCTTTAGCCCAAAATTTGTTTGGCATTCCTTTATCCTTGATCATGGATCTTGCCATCTCCATGACTGTTCGATCCTTTCTTTCAGAAACGCTGTTTTGTTGTGGTGTATATGCAACAGAAAGTTGTCTCAGTACACCTTATTCTTCACAGAATTTATTGAATTCTGATGAGTTGTACTCCATTCCTCGATCACTACGCAGCATTTGGATTTGACAATCACTTTGCTTTTCCACCATCTTTTTAAACTTTTGGAATGTCTAAAACACTTCTGTTTTTTCTTTGAGAAAATACACCCAAGTCATTCGGGAGTAGTCATCGATGAAGAGAATAAAATATCGATTGTTGTCCAATGAAGGAGTTCTCATCGGACCACAGACATCAGTGTGCACTAGCTGAAGTTTTTGCGTGGCCCTCCATGCTTTGCCTATTGGAAATGGCTGTCGGTGAATCTTCCCGAGCTGACAACCTTCACACACTTTGTTTGAATCACCAATGGCTGGCAAGTTTTTTACCAGAGACTTTTTGAAGAGAAGCTGCAGATTTTGAATATTACAGTGACCAAATCTTTTGTGCCAAAGTGAAGTATTTGCTTCAGCATTGGTCATTAATAAGTTTTCAGTGGGATGATACCACTTAATTGGAAAAATTTTGTTCACCATATTGACTCGTGCAATCTTCTTCTTCTGAGAATCAAAAATAGTACAATCACTTCCTTCAAACAGTAATGAATACCCATTTATCATCATTTGAGGAACACTGAGCAAGTTTTGATCTAAGTCAGGAACATACAGAACATCTTTGATGAATCTGGTGCCTTGGTTTGTTTTTACAGCCACGGTGCCTTTTCCTTTGGATTCCACCAAGGCTCCATCACCTATTCGGACTGGTACTTTGATGGCAGAGTCTATCTGAGTAAAGAAACTTTGGTCTTTTGCCATGTGGTTGGTGCAACCACTATCAATCAGCCATACATTATCTTCCTTTTTCATGAAAGCTTGATTGGCAAAAAACAGTTGATCTTCTTCTTCCTTGGTCTCTGTTACACTAGCTTGCTGGTGTTTCTTAGATCTGCAGGTTTGATCAGAATGACCAAATCTCTTACATATCTTGCAGAAAGGCTTCCCTTTATGCCAGCAATCTTTTTCGAGGTGATTGGATTTCCTGCAAATACCACAAGGAGGGTATTTTTCATTCCTTTTACCTTCATTAAGATTGTTTGAGCTGTCTTTTCCTTTCTTATTTTTTCCACCTTTAGATGAAGATGAGTTCCTGTGTTGCGACTGGAAAGCTCCTTCGGTTGAAGACTCATTTCGTTTCAAAATCCGCTGCTCAAAAGCTTGTAACGATCCCACAAGTTCTGTGACTGAGAGCTGAGATAAGTCCTTTGATTCTTCGATGATGCTCACTATAGAGTCGAATTTTTCAGTAAGAGTAGTCAAGAGTTTTTCAACCACCCTTTGATCCGTGATGTCACAACCGTATGCTTTCATTTGGTTCACCACTTCAATAACTCTGGACGAAAAATCTTTCACCAATTCTCCGTTTCTCATTCGAAGATTTTCAAAATCTCTTCGTAGAGTTTGAAGTTTTATGGCCCGAACTTTGACAGTGCCGTGGAACTCATTTTGTAATATGTCCCATGCTTCTTTTGATGAATTAGAATTCATAATTCTTGGAAAAATGGAATCGGCTACAGCTTGATGAA
>JAVXUL010000021.1:1463393-1500900 GCA_035590515.1 Trichilia minutiflora | reverse complement strand
TATATAAATAAGTGAAACTCGAACTTTAGACTTTTTGCTTAGCTGTATTATCTCGAAATATGTTACTAATTAAAAAAATACTAAAATTTCTTTCCTTTTTTTTTAATATTTCTGTCTATAAATTTTTTTATTTTTTAAAATTATTTTAATTTTATATATATATATATAATTATTTGTAATTTCATGTATAAAAATTGGTTTAGTGAGAGATATAATTAGCTTTTCTTTATTGGCTTTCTGTTGAAACTAAGTTTGGCCATACACAAATTTCTGTGTGGAAACCAAAAGCTCTTTAATGCAAAGAAGAAAGAAGTTGTTATGCTATAACCAATAGTCACACCTTTGGTCATTTTTCTTATCCTAACTTTTTAAATAACATAAGATAATATAATTAATAAAAACTAGGTAACATAAAATAATGGGTTGAAAAACACACAAAGAAGAAATGAACCCTAATAATAATAATAATAATAATAATTTTTGATAGATTTTAATTGTAATATTATTTAAAAAATTGGGTATATATTTATTTATTTAATGGTTTTTATATAATTATTTTCCTATAAAGAAGACTATAAATATCAATAAACTTATTTAAGGAAAAAGTTAAATGTACTTTAGAAATATGTATTAACGTTATTCTAGCTTATAATTAGATTTCACTTTATGTTACATCCTATGAAAGCATAGGATATATTTTCTATAATTTATTGACTAATGCTCATCACCTAACCATTATTAAGTGGTCCTCTAATCTATGGAAATGTCATTAACTTATAAAAAGACCAAAAATTCCATTACCCATTATTATAATTTTCAAAATAATAAGACCATAATGATATATATTTTTTTTGAAATTTTGTTATACTATATATTAATATTAAGATAATAATTTACGAGACAACTTTAGATCAAAGTTGATTCAAGGATATTAGCGTTAATTACTAGATTAAATCATGATTTTTAATGCAAGTATAAAAATAAAATAAATTAATTCAAATGTCTTATCAAAAAGTGAGTTCATTGGTACATAATATAAAAATAATTAATTTACTTCGTTCTTAAAATATATTAAAGTTTTTTTTTTAATGAAAATTGTGAGATGATTAGGAGCATAAATAAAAGAAATGATGTGCTGGTCATTTCAGTGAACACTAGGGAGAAAATTGTAATTTAAAATGATTTGTGGTACTGATTAGTTTGTTAATAATTGACTGTTTTTTTCAATAATTTCTTTCTTTTTTTTCTTTTTTTAAAGAAATAATTTCTTAATTGGTTGTCCAATAATGCCAAAATAACTTATTTACTTTTTAGGAAAAAATTAATTATTTTTTAATAGACGCGTGGCTGTATTAACTGTTTTGAGGAATTTCAACCGTCTAGGCAACCTTCTTGATCGGACGGTCCAGATTCAATTTCAGAGTCAACGTTGATATCCGCTGCGTAAATTCTGAGAAAAAGGAATAGACAGTGCCGCCATTGCCGACGGGCGTAGCAACCAAACTTGCTGACGTGGATAGTTTTGATTGGAAGAAATAAAGAGTACTACCGAACTTCGTTTTTTTATTATAGTTGACGAATTTTTCCATTGGTGATGTGGCTTGTGGGTCCTGCTTCCTCTGTTCCGACATGATGCCACGATAGGGGTAGAAGAGGTGGCGGATTTTCATTGGTCGAGAAGTGTTATAAATTAAGCTAGAGTTTGATTAGAGTTAGGCCACCCAAATATTATAAGGCATGAGTGATTCAATTATTTATAGATTAAGGTCAAGCTTAACTTAATTGTTTGAAAAATTTATGAATAATTGACTCTCTTACACACACACTTAATACACTAAGTGTATTTTATTTTTAAATATATAATATAATCAACATATTAATTATTTTATTTTAATATTATTAAAATATAAATATCAAATCACATGTCTTATCAGTTAGAATATAAATTTTTATATATGTATATATACTTAATATAATTAAATTTTTATACCAATATTTTTGAAATTATTGACCATATAATAATGTGTTAATTTTAATGATATTATTAATTATATTTTATGTACTAAAATTATTTTATATATTTAAAAATTATAATAAATAGAATAATAAACTACTTTCTAGAAACTAAAGAGAGCACTTATTATTTACTTGTTGACAATAGAGTAAATAAAAATTACTACCACCTTGTTTAATCTTAACCAATCATTTAATGACACCTATCAAATTCCATGGTTTAACCATAACCAATAGCAATACATTTATGATTTATTTATGATGTGAATGGCCAAAGCAAAAACAATGGAATTATGGATAGCGGCTTTTGAAAACGTTTTTGGTTGCTTCAGCTTTCCATGTTAAATCCAAAAACAGTGATCACCAAACCATTTATTTTAAGGGAAAACAGGTTAAGCTTAGAGGATTAAGATATTCATACTAAAAAACAATACTTAATCATATCTTAATCAAGGGTTGATTATTGGGAGCTTTATTAGCTTACTAATTAGTGTAATTAAACAATTTTTAGAAGCAAATTAGGAATATGCTTAAATGGGTTTTAAGTAAAGTAAAAGAAAGTTAGGGATTTTTTATTTTAAAGTTTATACTCTCAAAATCTGATTACGATATGATAACATATGTTGAAATAATTTTATAAAAACAATGAGAAAATCGAGAAAATTATAATATTTTGAGTGAAAGAAAGAAAAATATTTTATCTTATTTTATTAGTATTAAAATAAATATATTTTAATATATAAAAGACAATAATTTTTAAAATTAGACAAAACATCCCTAGTATAATTTTTTTTTA
This sequence comes from Trichilia minutiflora, assembly GCA_035590515.1. Taxonomy (NCBI): domain Eukaryota; kingdom Viridiplantae; phylum Streptophyta; class Magnoliopsida; order Sapindales; family Meliaceae; genus Trichilia; species Trichilia minutiflora. Next base: position 1,498,091 of record JAVXUL010000021.1, on the reverse strand, counting down.
ATTCAAGTAAAAGGGTATGCTAGATAATATGCTACAATATCGTCTAAGTCAATGGAAGCACTTAGGGGAGAGATAGACCTAGCTGTAAACGATAACATTTTTAATTAATATATATTTTTTGTCTATTAAATTACACATTAAATTATAATTATTTTTATTCTTTGAAGATGTCATGGCATAAACGAGTTGAAGAATTGGGAACACATAAGGTGAGCTTGCATCCAACAAGTGTTTGATAATGAAGAAGTGGTAGATTTTGGTTGGTTTATTACTTTATTTTATAACAACCAAAAATCCTAAGCATTCCTAATTTTTCTTTTTTCTTTTTAAAGAAAATTGACTCCAAATAATTATATATTTTTTAAAATTTCAATGTGATTAACATGGATATGATATTACTGGACTAGCAAAATGATCTTGATTTCATTGGTTGAGGATAGAGTTTGGAAAATAATTTAATAATATACGAAGTTGAAGTGTTACATTTGAGTGATGTGAGGGGTTTTATTTTTATATTTTTTAATTGGATGAATATAGGATTTTTATTTTTATTTTTTATTTTTATTATATGGTCTCTAAGTGGACTACGGATTATTGTTTATTTAATATGGGGGTATCTAGTTTTATCTATATAATTATTTTACGTGGAGAGTGGATGTGTTTTGAGAGGATGATGTATTGCTTTGAAAAATTTACTTATCTTCCTTTGAATTTTTAAAAAAAAATATTTCCTTTGATTTCTAAGCTTCGCGAAAATAAGCAAGCAAATAGTTGTTAGTCTCTCTTTAAGGTATATCAATCTAAACGTATTCAGTATAATTCCTCCAATGATAGTGAAAACGGAATTTTGTTATACACCCAGATGGTGAAAAGCTGTATAAGGCCTAATAAGTTCAAATTTTCTTTTGTATTTAAAGCCTGTGCTAGGCTTTTCTATAGAATCACGGCTTTTTCTGTTCATGCAAAGGTTATTAAACACGGGTTTGAGGTTAATAGATTTGTTAGGAATATTCTATTTATTTCCATGCTAATCGTTGTGATTGAATATTTGAGGGAGTTGTTTGATGGTTATGCGAAATTGATGTTGTTGCTTGGACTGCTTTGACTGTTGGCAATGCAAGAAGAAGATAGTTACTGTAGCCAGAAGTCTTTTAGATGAAATGCCGGTTAAGGATTTGATTTCTTGGAATGTGATGATTACTGGGTATGTGAAACGACGAAAAATAGAGAAATCGAGAGAGTTTTTCATGGGGTGCCTAAACGAGATGTTGTGACTTGGAATGCAATGATTTCTGGGTATGTGCTTTGTGGAATGAATAAGCAAGCACCGGAGATGTTTGAGGAGACGAGGCGTGTTGGAGAGCGACCAGATGATGTGAATATGTTGAGTTTGCTGTCTGCTTGTGCAGACTTGGGTGATTTAGAAGTGGGGAAGATACATTGCACACTTTTGGAGACTACTTCAGGGAATATGAATTTTTTTCTCGTGAATGCACTAACACGTATGCTAAGTGTGGAAGCATTGAGAGAGCAACGGAAGTGTTTTGTGGGATGAGGGAGAAAGATGTTTCAACCTGGCGTTCCGTGATCGGAGGGTTGGCTTTTCATGGCTATGCTGAGGAATCAATTACTTTGTTTCGTGAAATGCAGAGGTTAAATAAAACTCAGGCCAAGTGAGATCACTTTTGTTGGAGTTCTAGTTGCTTGTAGTCATGCAGGTAGAGGGGAAGATGGGAAGAAATATTTTCAGCTTATGAAAGATGTGTATCAAATTGAACCAAATGTAAGGCATTATGGGTGTATGGTGGACATGCTAGGGCGTGCTGGACTGTTGAACAAAGCATTTGAGTTCATAGACAGGATAGAGATTGAACCCAACCCCATTCCTCTATCAGGGCGTGCTGGGCTTGCAGAATTCACGGAAATGTTTTGTTGGGAAGCAATGTGTTGGGGTATTTTGCCGAGGTCTCCCTGCCCTTATTCAGGCCCGTCAAATGTCCATATTACTTTCAGGTGGACTCCCTGATACGACGCCGTCCCGAGAAACCAATTACATCACTCGGAAAAATAGTTAAATAGTCTCGGACACTCTACCCAAGGCGACCAGTCAGGAGGTTCTCCTTCGAGTTATTTATTGTTGACTCGCACTCGGGTTCGGGGCCTTCAACAACAAGCCCTTCGGGATAGGGGAGGAATGATATGTTCTTCACAAACAACAGGGACTCGCGGGCACTCGGGATATACGAGTCCCCACCACTTTACCTTCTAGCGACACCGATGCTACAACTCGCTGTATAATGGCCTCTCGAGAATCAGGGGATTTCATTCTCGGGAGAACTGGAAGTTTTGCTTGGAAGGACATACACTCGGGGTCTCGGGGATGACGTGATGAGGAACAGTATTACAATTTTTCACGCCTCCTGACTTTGCCACAGGTTGTCCTGGACACGTCAGCCATGCAGTAACATGTGTCTAAAGGTACGAACTCATAAGCTTCCAATATACAGTACCCAAAAATCGAGGGAGACAAGAGGCTGGTTCATTCGATCACATTGAGAAAAACACACTGTAAGACATTCTCTCAATTTTTCAGTGAATTCAGGCATCATTCTCAGGAGTAGAACATTCCATGCTATTTATGTTTTTTATGCATTCTCCCTTACTTGCATGCACACTTATCTCACACACTAAGTAAAACTCTCTCTGATTTAAGCATCGAATAGTTTTCGTCGGAAAACCGGCTTTACCCTTGAGGTGTTCGGTGTCTTGCAGTTCCAAGTTCAAGGACGGAAAGAGAAGACCTACTGATGTTCGGAGTTAAGAACGAGGCCGATTTCTTGCATCAACAGTGTGCAAACCAGAAATTACTCAACGTGAGACAGGATGAGAGCGGGGACTAAGTATTACTTTCCAACATATATCTCAAGTGAGTGGGATGGAGTTGAGAAGGTGAGAAAGTTGATGGAAGATAGTAAAATACTTGGATGTAGCCAAATTGAAGCAGATGATAAAGCTCTCATGCAATTTTTGTTTAATTGTAAACCTAAGCAAAATCTAAGAAACCAGGATTCTTGAGCTGCACCTTTTCTAGAAAAATTCTCTCTTCCTAACCTCACATGTTAACCGGGATGTTAGTAAAACAATAGACAAGCTTAAATGAAAGCATCATCGTTGAATTCTTAAATTTTGTATTTGAGACAAGCTTATTTAGTATTATCTTTCTGATTTCTATGACTTTCAAGATAACCACTTGCTCTTATATTTCACATCTAATAATTCTATTTCACTTGCTGTGCCGCTAGAGCGATCATTATGTAGATATTAGAGATTTGCTTATTAGTTTAATTTAATCTTGATTGATTAATTATACGAAAATCTTGAATTATTGGGGTGTAATGAATCTTCTTTCTCGTTACACGATTGGAATTCCTAGATGGGAATGATTCCTTCTCCAGTCTTTGATTGTCTGCCCACATACTATTGAATTTCCAAACTCCCGAGATTCAAGCTAATTGAAATTCAATAAAGAAATGACAACTTGGAAGACAGCAAACCCATTCCATCAAAAGAAGAAGGACAATATTATAAAAAGTAACCAAACCATGCTTGGTGTCTTGAAATAGCAAACACAATTCGACAAACAAGTACAAACATTGATATCCTTGTATCCGCGAACACTATTCAACAAACAAATACAAACATTGATATCGTGATATGTGCAATGGCATATCAACGTCGAGACAGTGCCACACCAGACAACATGATTATCAGTACAAACACTGCGATTGCTACAAAAGAACCGATCAAAGAACCAGAGATTCGCTTGCAGAAGGAGTTATATTGCTGGCAGATGGCAAACCAGTTTACTCTCGCATTCCCCTTGTCTGCTAAGTATACAATTGCTGCTGCTGCAGCTGCTCCAGCAGTCAAAAGTGCCAGCATTGCCTACAAACACAGTAAACTTTAGTCATAAGATGCATAAACTTCTCCTGTTCATTGACCTGCACCATTAACTTAATGTCTGAGGAATTACTGTGTCGAAGAACACCAAAATAATTCTGCTCCTATGTGCTTTGCTTCTGATGATGTTGGAGATATAAAGTGGAAGAGACAGAATCAAATAGCTACTTACAACAGCATTTGCGATCACAAAGAACCGGTTCAAATAAAAAGCTAAGTGTTTCTTCAACAAATACTGGCAGAAATATGGAAGCATATTTTACGAATCAACTGAGTGAGCGAGAAAATGTACGTGAATGTTGGAAGATCATCGTACTCAGCGCTGAATCGGATGAACTGAGTGAAGAAAGGAAGTGTTTCGTTAGTTGTTCCCTTAGCAATTGCACTCCCTAAGTTACTAATAAAAACTAGCAGCCTCAAAGCGTAATAAAAACTAGTTCTTCTAGCCTTTTTAAAAGAGTTATAAAGTATGCTAAAGTGCTTGAAACTAGAAAATATACATAGTGAATAAGCAATGAGTATCTATCTATCTATCTATATATGCATGAAACCTATGTGCCACATGCAAAACCGAAAACCAACACAGAGAGCAGTTTGATAAGTTCTTAGTGGCTTGAGAACCCCACTTTCATGCCAGAAGTCAGGAGAATATTACGCTTGTAACATGACACTACTGACTAAAGCTAATGAAATGTTTTTTTTAACATTACCTGCAATACTTGCTCTATTTTTTATACCAACTCCATCAAACCACATGTCCCAAATTGGCAAAACCGGAATGCTACCATTTATTAGGGCTTTGCATAATCCAACAAATGGGAGATTTTGGTAACATGGGGCAGTTGCCAATTGGTGGCGGCTTAAGGAAATGATACTTGGAAGACTGAGTTGGTTTATGATTAGTGCATAATTGAACCAAACCACTTAATTTCTTGAAAACTCAACTATCATCTACAGGAAATTCTTAGTGGGCTCCTGTCTATTTGTTTATTTATTGATATTTGTTTTGTTTTTGTGTAACCCCTCATCTCAAATTTATGGATGTCTTAGATTCGAATTAGGTCATATTACTATCTTCGGTACAACTCTGTGCTGTAATATGACCCTTTTCTTTATATGAAGGATTTGAAAGGAGAAAAAGAAGGAACTGGGTTTAATTTATTCACTGCAAAGTTTATTGGTTATGGCGTAAATAATATCTGTAGGATGCATACAAGCTGGCAGGTAATAAGCATCATATTCATCCTCCCAGTAATGATTTTAAAAAGAAATGTTACTGGTCTAAAGATAAATAGATTGGTAAAACTTATTCAGTGAGTTCGATCCCATATTTCATTATATACGTGTTACTGAAATCAAGGGCATTATAAAAGAAAACTAAGAGCAAAGCGGCAATTCTTGAATTTTGTTGTATATTTGGCATAGATAACAAACTTCGGTTATATACATGGGATGCCACAAAAGACAATTTTGTAACTTCGGTCAAAAACAAAACTCAAAACTGTCACAAATTTACTCTAGAACCTGGAAGCTGGTGAAATGGAAAAATTTTCCTGTTTAATATTGTATCAACAAATAGGGAAATAAAGAAATCAATTGTAGAAGTAGAATCTTATCGCATAGTATCACCTTACTTAGGCCTTCGAGTCCTTTTTTCTCCAGGAAAATCCACTTCCAGAAAGAAGCCTCGACAGAAAACCTGGGCTGCTTTTGTTATTGTCCTTGTCATTTGAATTGCTTAAGTTGCTTATCAGTGACCAGTGTGTGCCGAAATCTGGTCTATACCCACTTCGTTGCATAACTTGCACGAGTTCTGATGCCTTATCGAGACTGTTTTCAAAACAATACCTGTTAACTACAGTGGAGTACATTTCTGGGGTTGGGGTTTCACCCACTCGAACCATAGAAATCAACAACGTTTCTGCTTCGGAAGTTCTTCCTTCTTGGCATAATTTGTGGACAAGCATGTCCAGTGTTTTCATACTTGGCTTCAGATCCCTAGCCACCATCTCGGCATGGTAATCCATAGCTTGTTCAAGATTGTTACATGTACACAAAGCATTAATTATAGAATCATAACTGGCAGAATTAGGGATGCTTCCTTTCTTCAACATTATATTCAGAAGATCGACTGCCTTTTTTAGTCTTCCATGACCACAAAATTGTTTAATTAGATTATCATAGTTGATAGTATCAGGAACTAGAAGTTTATCTATAACCTCATCCAAAAAATGTTCTGCTTCTTGAAGCTTACTGCGGGAAAGAAGCCCTTCAACAATTGCATTCTGAACGATTGAATCATGAACCCAACCTTTTAGTCTCATTTCTTGACTCAACCCTAAAGCTTTTCCAAGTTCCCCAACTTCACACAGGCAGCTTATAACTGTTCGTAAGCTGCGATTACTCGGTTTAAATTCTTTAGAGATCATAGCAGAAAGACAGTACACAGAACTTGAAACATCTTTACGCTTCGAAAACCCATAGACAAGAAAATTGTAAGTGACTTCATCAAGTAGCAATTCATTCTCCATCACTGCATTTAAACCTTCATTCACAAGAAAATCGTTCCCTGATGACATAAGGTAAAAAATCAGGATGTTAAGGACAATGAGATTATTAGACATGCTTTGTCCAATCATTAACTCTTTCAGGCTTAATGCCCAATGGATTCTACCCTCCATACACATCCAGCGCACCAAATTCCGATAACTTGAGATTGAGAGGCTTAATTTTTTTCTTATCATGAAACCAAGTAGCTCCCTGAGTTTCCTCCAGTTATTAGCTTGGCAGTGCCCTTGAACAAGCGTGTTGTAAACTTCATTTTCTGGAAGCTTTCCCTTGGAAAACATATCCTGGAACAACTTAGATGCTTCTTCAACCTTTCCAGTCATACAAAATCCTTTTATGAAGGCATGATGGAAAGAAGACGATAATGACAATTGCTCCTTCAAACTAATGTCTCTTAGTGCAACAGCTTTTTCAAGTCTATCAGCTCTAAACAGCACCGGAATTAATGAAACGGAAACATCCCAGCAAGGGACCATGTTCTTGGCCAGCATAAAATCTAACATCTTAAAGGCAACTGAATAATTTTTCTCCTTGCATAACCCTCTTACAAGATGGCTATAAGCCAACTGATCCAAGTCGTAGCCCAGGTGTAAAAGTTCTTCCACTACTGCATGTGCGGTGCTGCAAAAGCCCATAACACAAAGCTTTTCCAGAAATATGTGACAGATGTCTGACTTTAAGTAAGGGTAGGACACTAGCATGTATTCGAGAAGCTCCAATGATTCTTTCACCATTTTTTTATGGCAAAGACATTCTACAAGTGCTTTACTATCCTCTAACCCAGGTACCCATTTTTTATTTCGAGCAATACCCCAGTAACCATGAAGATCCCTTGGGATTCCTTTCTTACACAAACCCATTAATAGAGCAGTGAAAGTCTTGTTCTCTATTGTTAGACCCCTCTGTAGCATCCCATCAAAAATTTTGGTTCCATTGTTTACCAATCCCTTCTTGCAGCATGTTTGAACAAGCAAATTGAGAGATTCTTGATCTAGCTGATCAGTCAACTTTGGCATTTTTTCTATAAGACTTGTGCATGCCTTGATATGTGAACGAAAAGCACACAACCGCTTCACCAATGATGAGAAGACAGACAGACAGAGTTCCTGACCCCATCGAGCCATTTCATCTACCAAAAACAATGCAGCTTTTGGATTTCCATGAGTACATTCAGTCATTATATGAGAGTTAAAATCAGGTACCATGGAGTCTTCAAGAATCTCAGCTACTTTTTTCTCAAACTGATCTAGGTCAGTATCTAAATAAAGACCATTCCCCAGATAATCGAAAAACTCTGCTTTTGAAAATCCCTTCTCATTGTCCCTTCTCAATCGAACAGCCAATGGATTTAGCCCCAAGACCATAAAAGCCTTGGAAAGTGGATCCTCTAGTGTAGAGAGCTCAATTAAACCGCACTTAGCCATCTCACAGATCATCATCTTTGCTTCATCAATTTGCCTCGCTTTACAATACCCGGCTAAAAGAATTCTGTAGGTTGATAAAGCGGGAGGTGTCCCCCTATTCACCATTTCCTCAAGAATGTCTTTGGCATGCTTCCCCATTTCCTGCTTAAACAATCCACCAATAAGAGAGTTGTAAGAAAATATATCTGGATTTAAGCCTCTTGATAGAATCTCTGAGAGATAGACAAAAGCACTTCTCAAATTACCTTGACGACAACTCCAACCAATCAACAACCCAAAGGTTATTTCATCAGGACTGAAACCCAAATGCTCCAATTCTTGTCTGAAGAAATCTGCTCTCTTCACACCGAAGACGCTACATATGGTATAAACAATCCTATTGCCAGTAAGAACATCTGGTGCACACTTCATCTCAAAGAAGAAACTCAGCAAATCTTCAAAGTCCTTCTTCTCACAATATCCACAAGCAATTTCATTAAGAACAACATCACTAGGTTCCAATCCAAAAGACAAAGCCTTCCTAACAAGATTTCTTGACTCCTGAATCTTTCCTTCCCTGCAAAGTAACCTAACAACATTCTGAAAACAAGCCTTTTCCTCTTTGGTTAAATTAATGCCAATCTCCACCATCTCCAAACAGACTCGAAAAGCCAATCGGGTCCTCTTCATTTTAACCAAATAATCAATAAAAACACGATAACAGGAGAGGGAGGGAACTAAACCCCTTCCCCTCATTTGATCAAATGCCAAAACAGTCCTCTCTAAATCACCAGCACCAGCATACCCTTCAATCAAATTACAGAAGATTTCATTACTGGTCAGCCAAATTCGCTCTCTCTCCATTGCCAAGAGTAATGACTCAATTTCTCGAAACATTCCCACTCGTATAAGCATCGAGGCCATCACCTCATACGACCTAGGGAGATGCTTAAAACCCTTATATTGCCTACTAGACCACTTAAAAATTTCCCATAAAGTTTGAACCTTTCCATCTCTAAATCCAACCTTTTCACATTCAAACTGAAAACCCAGCAATATTTCAAGCACATTTTCGGGTTTCAACACTAAAAACCTCCAAAACTTACGCGCAATTTCAGGTACTACATCAGATATAACCAAAAGAAAGTCTTTTAACGAAGAATTCACATATGATTTACATTCCTTCACCTCCAACAAATGGGAACACCTCAAAAGAATAGATTTTGCACTACCGGATAAGTTAGAAGAAGAAAAATCTATCCTGGGTTCGTTTTTTTGCTCCTTTAATGATGATAAAGATGAAAGTGAACCGTCTGTGAGAGTAGTACCAATGGTGAAAATGTGCTGTTGTCTGGATAACAGAGAACGAACCTGTCTGATTTTGTGGAGATTGTGCGAATTCTTGAGAGTGAAGAGGATTTGGACCATGTGATTGCAATCAAGTTTGGAAATCGTTGTCGTTCATTTACTCATCTATGGCTACATTGCTCAATATCCAGTTGCCAGCTGCAGAGTTCAGCTCTGCCTCATAGTAGCGACTAAAGAGAAATAACGTAGGAAAATAACTCTTTGAAATCTAACACAAAATGTAAGGGATTTTCATTTAAGTCCCTAAGGTTTTACATTTCCAAATTGCAAGTATAATTATCACCTATTATTAAATAGTCCTATAAAAGTTCATTTTCTTTATTGATTATTAAGGTTATTATCATATACCCCTAAACAATTAGGCAAAATTTCAATTAGATAGTGAAAATTACGAATATAAAGCGAAGGTAGAAAAGGGGGATTATGGTTCTCAAATATTTTAACAATCACACTTTCAAATTTTACAAATCGATTTGATAAGACTTTTTTTTTTTTGAATAATTGACATTTCAATTAAGAGTCAGTTCGAAATTCGTATATATACTTGTCCGAAATTCAAATGTATACTTTCATGGATTTTACACCCAATACTAGTAATTTTTACTCCCACAACATACATTTGAAGAGAGGTGTGTACAATAGAATAGGAGGATGCGCACACAACTGTTCAAACCTTGGTGGGAAGCTCCCACTTAATCAGGCTTTAATGGTGTGGCGAGTAAGGAAAAAGTAGAAATAGTTGAAGATACACGAAAAGAAGGTGGTTTCGGAAAATTGTACAACTTTGGAATTGTATAAGAACCGATAATTGTTACAAAGGATAGACGATTATAGTAATAGGCTAGCTCTTCTCCCTTAAAATAAGGCTTTTCATCTTTACTTCTAATGACATGAGCTATTATTGGCACACGGTATTTATTTTCTAAATTCTTTAACGGTTAACCTGGTTCTGGAAACTGTAGGGGCTGTATTAATGGTGGCCGTATTTCTGCAGCTGATTGTGAATAATGTGATGGTTCATTGACTGAAACTTGAAACGCTGATGCTGATGCCATTTTGTCCGGTAAAGCAGCAGAGAAAGTTGTGGTGGACGCAACTTGACTGTTGGTGCATTACCGAGTACAGGGATTGGAAACTATGAAATTTGTATTGGTTTTCATCATATCCCAGCGCAGGTTCTTCTGGCTGAAACTGTCATCAGTTTTGCGTCCTCTAAACAATAATCACCACTCATATGAATGAAGAAAACTAAATTAAATAGACTGAGAACAAGTGATCAATTAGTAATTATACTCCGAACTTTACTTTAAAGAAAGAAAGAAGGCATTCTCAAGGGAATAATCCAGTTATTTTGGCTTTTGTCATGAAAATAAGAGGTCAGGGAGAATTATAACTTGATATTCAACATATTCTTTTTCCATTTCCATTTTTCCTTTAACTCTGTACTTGCAATATGAATTTCTACATACCTCCTAATAGATTCTCTATTTCTCAGAGGCAGTTCCACATCAACAGTCCTTCCAAACTCTTGCGGAACAGCATATGAGAAAAGAAAAAAGAAAATGGCAATAGTACATAGCACTATAATCTACTTTTCCATGTAGGTTCTTCTGATTGCTATACTAGAATAAGAGGATAAACTTATCAAATATTTGACAGAATAAACACAGAGGTTATTTATCCAACTGATGAGAAAGGGACACTTCTCTCAACTCAGGCAAAACTTTTGTTCAAACCCCAATTCAGGAATTCAAAAATTAAAATTCTCTGCTTTACTTTAAGCCAAAATGCACCACCATTTCGAACAGATCACTTCACATCTCCCTCAAGCTGTGGTTGCAGCAATGTCATCAGGGTGATCCGTTTCCATATACCATGATGCTGGAAGTCCATGGACAGAAATGAAGCATCCCCTGTATAGTCTGTTCCTGACCAAAATGAAAGTTGAATTAGAAGCAAAAAAACCTCAGATTTCATTTGTCAATTATCTCAATATCAGAAAAAGAGGCCATTGCATTTGAGCTACTCACATAATATTGTAGTGGCAAGGATCTCCAGCCAAGCTTCCTACAGAGATTAACTCTGCACCAATAAGCTTTTCTTTGTATCATTCATCGTTTATTCATATGACTTAAATACCCATCAAAGGTTCACCAGTAATCTGAACAAGAGCAACATCCATCCTCAAAATGATGGAAATAAGTTTCAAAATAATTATATCCCTAACAATTATATCCCTTTTTGTAAGGTTCGAAATAAGTTTAACAGCAGAATGGCAATCATCACACATCCTAAGATTCTTAATTACACAGGTAGGTGCTTCTGGAGGCGTTTTCATAAGTGCATATGCTATGGCCAACTTCTCACTATGATTGTCAAGATAGACTTCCTTTTTCTTATCCTCCACATCACGAAGTAGGGAAGTAACATCTGATTCATACGCCAATGGCTTAATCTTAGCTAACAGTTCTCTGACCTTCCCATAAATATGACTATACTCTGGGTGATTATTGGACTCAGATACAAAAACGTGGATAATATTCCTTATCTCAATCCAACTTGATCCGGGTTCTTTCTTAACATTCCTTAGCTTCATCACCTTTCAAATTCTCGACACTCCATCCCATCTTTTCTCCTTGGCATAAATGTTAGACAGCGATGTATATGTTCCCACATCATTAGGGTTCATCTCTAAGATAAATTCTACAATCCGCCTTCCAAAAGCATAATTTTGATGGACTAGACCTAAATGGCCACAAGCAGAGAGGGTTCCAACAAAAATTACATGATTAGGACATTCTTCTGCAGTCAACATGTCTTGAAATGTAGTCAGAGCTTCCCTACCAAGTCTGTAATGTGAATACCCACATATCATTACATTCCAAGTAATGGTGTCTCAATATATCATACTAGAGAATACTTTATGAGCTGCTTCAATGTTGCCACCCTGTTGATACATATTGATCAAAGTATTGCCTACAATAATATGCTCCTTAAAACCAGACTTTTCCGTTCGTGCATGTGACAGATCTCCATGCCTTAGCACAGACAATGCTGCAGTAGAATTCAGCAAGGCAGCAAAAGTAAGCTCATTGGAAAGAATTCCTTCACCTTCCATTCTAGTAAAAAAAATCAATGCTTCCTCATGGATCCCATTTTGGAAGCAAGCAGCAATTATTGCCGGCCACAAGATCACATTTTGAGTTTTCAAACCACCAAAAACCTTCTTAGCATTTGAAATCTGCCCACACTTTCCATACATGTTAGTCAGCATGCTATTGATAAAGACAGCAGGCTCAACGTCAATCTTCAACGTCTGGCCATGAACTTGAAAACCCAATTTCAAATCTTTACTACAAGCACAAATCTTGAAAGCATTAACGTAAGCATCACTATCCCACATCACACACTCACTCAACATCTTACCCAAAACCTCAACCCCTTCCCTGAAACACTCATGTTCTATAAGTCCACTTAAAATTGAATTATACTCAAAACACATTGTTTCCAGGCAATGAATTTGACAACCTCATAACCATTTCCGCATCTAAAAACTTTGCATACAAATCTACAAGCAAATTCCTAACATACTGATAAAATACCAATCCAGATTTCAGCACATACCCATAACACTGCCTACCTTCTTCAACTCTTCCACTTCTTGAGCAAGATGAAAGAACAATGGAAAACACATGTTCATTTGGTCTCAAATTATCCTTAGCAACCATATTCTTAAAAAGTTTAAGATTTTCAAACAACCACCCATTATGCAAATATCGAGTCATTACAGTACAATAAGAGACCACATTTCTTTGGCGCATATTAGCAAACAATCTATGTGCAACTGAAATTTGGCCACATTTTGCATAGAAGTTGATTAAAGTGTTTGTTTGAGCTATGTTTTCATGATTCGGGAATTCAGCAGTCATCATCAAATGGGTATGGATTGTTTTGCTAGTTTTAAGTTGTTTGAATCAGCTGAGGCATTTAACAGTTGAATGGTATATTCATGAGAGAGAAATGGATGGTACCGTTCCAAAAAGAATTGTGCACGCCTAACAGCCGCCTGTCGGCATGCTGGCAGTTTAAGAGTGAGCATTGCTAATGTACAGTTGTTTGTTCTTCCTAGAAGCCAAAAAGCATAAATAGTATGAGTATGAAGAATAAGATTGTCGAAATCATCTCATAAAATCAAGATTTATCTATTTAATCCAGAAGGGGAGATCTAAATCAAAGAGTATAGTTGAAAACATATAGAATATTGCTAAGATCTGATTCTGTCATCTTTATTAAAACTCAATTGGGGTATTGTGAGAGAGCTCGTGCAATATTAGACATTATTGCATCCTGACAACATTTGATTAAAGCATTTAACAAATTTCGATATCTCATCTTGCAAACATATTTTGAGAGTCATTTGGGTGATAAAGCAACATTATTGCATTCTTGTCTACAGAGAAAGGTGATGTTAAAGGATTTGGATCCTCCTTAAAATATAATAACAGGATAAAGAGGGAACTAAGCCCTGACCCTCATTTGATCAAACAATAAAACACCCCTTTCTAAATCACCTACACCGACATACCCTTCAATCATATTACTAAAAATTTCATAACCATTCAACAAATTTCCTCTTCTCCATTGCCAAACAGTAACTGAAGCTTCTCTGAACATCTTCACTCATATAAGCCTTGAGTCCATAACCTCATACCACCTAGGAAGATGCTTAAAATCATTATATTTCCTACATGCCACTTAAGAATTTCCCATAACAATTCTTTCCAACTCTAAATCCGATCTTTTCATACTCAAACTGAAAACCCAGCAATATTTCAAGAACATTTTCAGGCTTCAATACTAAAAATCTCCAAAATTTAAAACAGGTGCAGACATTACAGCAGATATAACCAAATGAAATTCTTTTAATGAAGCATTAGCATAGACATATTTTTCTACCTCTAACAAATTGGAATACCTCAAAAGAACAAATTTTGCAATACCAAAGTAATTAACAGAAGATAAATCTATCTGAGTTTCCTTTTTCTCTTTCCTTTAATGATGATAGACATGAAATTGAACAGGGAATATGTGACATAGCCTGGAGAAAAAAGAACGAACCTGTTCGATTTCATAGAGGCTGTGGGATTTCTTGAGAGTGGAGAGGATTTGGAACATGTGGTAGCTGTCAAGTTTGGAGATTGTTGCCGTCCTTTCTCCTGCTAATCTATGGCCGCATTGCTCAATAACCAGCTGCAGAATTTGGTCCAGCTGGAGTGATGAGTAATTTGGGAAAATGGCCCATTTCCAATCCCAATAAGGAGGAATTACAGTGGTAATTTATTATTTGAAATCTGGCACAAAATGAAGGGATTGTTTCATATAAGTCCCCAATGTTTTACTTTTTCATTTATAAACTATATTAATATAATTATATTAAATAAGTCCCCTAACATCAAACTTTATCAATTAAAATTACAAAAATACAAAATAAAAGTATTAATCTTAAATATCAAATAAAAATAAAGTAGATTATTTTGATTTACATATATTTAAAATTTAAATTTTTAAAAAATAAATATTTAAATTTTTTTATAATATAATTATAATATTTCATTCTTGAGAGATCCGGAATGATTCGGGGTTGTAAAAGTAATTTTTAATAAATTTGAAGATGGTTGTGAGATAGGAGTAAGTTTCGAAAAAGTTATTAAATCATATATAAAAAATAGAATTAAATTCTTAATAAAATTTTTTGGATTGGTTTTGAACTCATTATAAAAAATAAAACCACCCCGAAAATTAGATTAAAATAGATAACATGTTCTAATAATAATATTACAAATACAAACATTTATATAAATTTTTATTTAAACAAATAACTATGATAAGAATATATTACTATAATTTATTTTATATAAATTTTTAATTTTATAAAAATATAAGATATATAAAGATAATATAAAATCTTCACATTAATTTGTACTAATAAATTTATATAAAATTTTGAAATATTCAAAGTAAAAAATAAAAAAAGAGATCTATTAGTGATAAAAACATATAAATTTAGGATTTAAATGACTAAATTCCAAAATTTGTTTAATAAAAAAGTGCAACTTTATCAATAAAAGTAAAAAATTTATTGTCTCAAATTTCAATAAAATTACTGCATACTTATATACACACGCATCATATTAATAAATTGTATTCCTGGATCAATTTCTAATGTCAGCTCTCTCCTACCAAAGAGTTGACTTGCAAATAATATATTGTTGGCTCAACCTTCTTCTCAAAAGACAATGACTAGCTAATCTCTCAGCACTATCTTCAGATCATCTCAAATCAGAAGCATTAACAAGGCAAAAGCAAGAGATAAAAGAAGACAAGAAGCTTACAACACAGACAATGAATCAAAATTTGAGTGCCCTTTTCATTGGTCTGGTTGGAGCAGGAATCACTTTATCTGCTTATTCACAGACTTTCATCTCTCCAACTCAGTGCATCACAGTTGGACTTCTGGTTCTCATGTTTGGTCTGCTTGTCCGAGAAGGCCTCATATCTCTGTAGTTTCTTCATTCTATTTACAATATTTAAAGTTGATTTTGCTTCAACTTTTGGATTTATTTTACCAACTGTTTCTGGGTTTGATTCTAATTTGTATGCATGTTTGGAATTTAAGCTGTTTTTCAATGTTTTAATTTATTGGGATATTGAGAGAATTGATTAAATATGTATTAATTATCCGTTAATAAGGTGATTATGGATCTCTGTTAGCGTCCGAACTTTCATTTGTTTACTATATGTAGTGTTAGATTGATGGAATGGAACTAGATTTTACTTTAGCTAATATAAATGAATCCATTGGAGTAGTTTTACAGGATTAGAAGTTGAAGAAAATGGCAAAAAATGAGTAAACTCTTGGCCTTGATTGTATTCAAAGAGCAGTTAATATTCATTACATGACATTTTCTTTTTGGTTCAACAGTACTGGAAGCTTGACCTTACAATCTATTTTCAGTTGGCTAAACTTGAATAACTAGAGCAAGCAGTAACTCAGACTGAAAATCTTCTCTCAAACTTCAGTAGCTAGTGAATAAGCAGATCCTTAGCTATAGCAAATGAAGGTGGCATCCAGCAGGTTTTATTGAGCATGGCAGAATGCAACTTAACATAAACCTGTAGAGGTTTTTTGAATACTAAAATATGAGCTTCGATGCATAATTTGAACTGTTAAAGACAAATTAGGTTGGTGTAAGTTATTTATCCCTACTGCATGGAGCAGACAGATCTTATTCTTGACAGTACATCAAAACCTGCACAAAATTTACGATGTGTTAAAACAGAAAGATCATCAATCAAAGATGTTATAAGAACAAGTTACCCATTTTGTTGTACTGCTTCACCATATCATCATGATCGCGATTATCATCTGAAATCTAGCATGAGAGAAGGAGGGAGTTTTGTAGCCAGAGACGACTTGCCGATCAACATGTAAATTAACGCACATAATTAGATGTATTATAAGTATCATATCACATATAAGGAACAAAATGTCAGCAACTTTATGGTAATGTTAATGAATGAATTAATGACCAAGTTTTCCGGCAAGTCATTCTTGGCTGCATCACATAACCTCATCCCCACAGGCAAGACTCTTAGATGATGAAAAATACCAAATATAAAGAGCAAAAAATGAAGATTCAGTTAACAGGAAGTAGCAGACATTCCAAACAAACCTATTAACCAATCAAAAAAAGAATTTCCCAAATGAGACGGACCACATTCTCTGCTTGAAATAAGCAAAAAGAGAACGCCCCCATACAAGCAAGCAAGCAAGAAGACAATTGGATAGGAAAACTCTTATGGCAGAGAAATGGACAAATGGGGTTGGATAGAGCTGAAGCAAGAGAAATATGTTAATGCTATGGTAAGAGTTGTTTGTTTATAAAGGATTTTTCTCCAAGTACTAATCAATGTAGGTAGCCAACCAAAGCTTTTGCTTTTGCTGAAAGAGTTCAGCTTTAGAACTGTCAAAAGTTTATGTTGTTATCCAACGGATTAAACACAGAAAATAGAGTTTACACGGAAGTTTTTGTATGATGTTGGATGTGACTTTGCATGGATGGTAAAACCAAGATATAATTAGGGTTTGAAGATCTGTCTCAATCACCCAAATTGATCTGAAAACAAAATAAATTTAAGCCTAGAGAGACGTCTGGAATCGCTGCAGAAAACATTTAATGAAACATGGCAACAGTTTTGACTTGAAAAATACAGGAAGTGTCTGCCCCAAATCAGTGATATCTGGCTAAGGGAAGTTGAAGCTAGGTGGGTTAATTTACTCCATTTGGTCATATAGAAGAAACAAATAATTTTGAGTGTTGATTAATGCAACAAATTACAAATCATGTTGTGTTGTGCAAACTCGTTCTAAACAATTTATGCCGATTCATGTTTTATATCGAGTTTGTGTTTATCTAAATTTTTAAATGATCGATTTGACACAATTCATGTGTTGATTAAAATTGTTAGCCGTATTAAGGTAGCCTACATTGATTAATCCGTTCTATCATATTAGCAATGGGATAAACTCGTCTAAATTTATAATTTTTCTCTAAGTGGACAATAGTATTTGTGTAGGCCAAAGTCAGTCAACTCCTAAATTTAACAAATGATGCTAACAGTTCAGTTCAGTTGGAGGTTGCGATGATATTTTTACAAAAGTAGAGGTGATAATGATGATTATCAAAGTGTATGGGGCAATATGAAATTAATTATAAATATATAAATTCAGGTATAATTTGGTAATTTAAAACAGATTATCAAGCGATTCAGAAATACTTATAAATTTGGGAAAGTTTTATAATTATCAAGAATCTAAACGACGTGCTGTGCACGTGTATGGCCCACACAATGAGACCAAATAAAACAACCAAGCCTCGGTCAAAACCCTAGAAATAAAGAAAACGAAGGGGGTGCCTGGGAAGAAGAAAATTTTGCACCGAGTTTAACACTTTCCCTTACTTCCATCGAAATCTATTAAACAGCGTATGGATTCTATCCTTCTATTTGAATTCTTGTTTTTCAATTTATTTTTTTTTCTGTGAATGAACTTTTTATTTTTTGAGAATTATGATTTGACTTATCGTTCAGTGTTCAGCTCTATGTCTTATGTATCAGTTATACACATAATGTGTAAACTACGTAACTTTTTGTTGAAAATTTGTCTGGGTTATTTTTGAAGACGCTGTTTCTGTATGGGCATTAATTTCTTGGGTGATTTTACTTTTTATTTATTTTGTTCTAAAATGCTTTATGAGACTACTTGAAGTTTGTAAAATAGAAAATTTGGTTTGGATTCTTGGCTGCATTGCATTTTTTGTGGACCATGCTTGATATGATTATATTATTTATGGTATATTTCGATTGAATTTAATCGGTGCGCCTGTAGAGCAATTCTAATTTGTGGTTAATTTTGGTTGATACATTATGTTTGTGTAGCTTTTTGAAATCCTTGGCTAGTTTGGTGGCAGTGTATGGCTTTTTTAACCATTCTGGAAGATCATTTTGTGTTACACTGATGCTTATTATATGAGATTATGTATTGGTTTTTAAATGTTGTATGGTTTGATTTTGAACAGATATAAACTGTAAATTGTCATGGCTGGTCAGAGGAATAGTTATGGGAAACGATCCCATTCACAGACTGACTTTGCTGACAATGGTCCAAATAAAAGGAGGTATTCTGGTGAAGATAGAGACCAATTTATAATTGGTTCGGAAGATACAGTGTACCGATACTTGTGCCCAATAAGAAAGATTGGGAGCATTATTGGGAGAGGAGGAGAGATTGTCAAGCAATTAAGAATAGACACTAAATCAAAGATCAGAATTGGTGAGACAGTTCCGGGTTGTGAGGAGCGTGTGGTTACTATTTACAGTGCTAGTGATGAGACCAATGCCTACGAAGATGGTGAGAAATTTGTGTCACCTGCTCAGGATGCACTGTTTAAGGTGCATGATAAAGTTATTTCTGATGAATTGCATGGTGATGAGGACTTAGATGGAGTTCACCAGGTTACTGCTAAGCTTCTTGTACCATCTGATCAAATTGGATGTGTAATTGGGAAAGGTGGACAGATAGTTCAGAATATCCGCAGCAAAACTGGTGCACAGATTCGTATTCTTAAGGATGATCATTTGCCATCTTGTGCCTTGAGGTCGGATGAGCTTGTACAGGTATTATGGGTGATGTTAAAACTTCCATTTATTGTTGTAGTGATCTATAGAAAGTGCCGAAGAAATTTGTACTTCATAAACCATCAAAGAACAAAATGTTTTTGTGGTCTCTATCATATTCACTGTTTCTAGGTCCTGTTTTTGACAACCAAGTTATCGTTATACCAGAAGATATACATTTGGCTCGTTACGTGTATCTATATCATTGGCTTAGGGTTCTAATTGAACTTACTTTATGTGTTTTTTTACTGAGGTTCAGATATCTGGGGAAGCCCAAGTGGTGAAAAGGGCTCTATATCAGATTGCAAATTGCCTTCATGAAAATCCTTCACGGTCTCAACACTTGCTTGCTTCTGCTATTTCCAATGTGTACCCCTCTGGTGGTTCTCTCATGGCTCCAACTAGTACCACCCCAATTGTGGGAATAGCTCCATTGGTGGGTCATTATGGAGGGTACAAAGGTGACACAACGGGAGATTGGTCACGCTCTTTATACTCAGCTCCAAGGGATGAGATGTCGATGAAAGAATTTTCCCTGCGGTTGGTTTGTCCAATTGCTAATATTGGAGGTGTGATTGGCAAGGGTGGTGTCATAATCAATCAGATCAGACAGGAGACACGGGCAGTCATCAAAGTTGATAGTTCTGCAACCGAAGGAGATGATTGCTTAATAACTATTTCATCGAAGGAGGTGAATTTCTAATTTTTTTTTGGTGCATGGTTAATTGTGGAGTGTCTTGGTGTATAGTTCTGACTGTATCCCAATTATGAGTCAATACAGTTCTTTGAGGACTCACTCTCTCCAACTATAGAAGCAGTCGTGCGGCTGCAACCCAGGTGCAGTGAGAAAACAGAAAGAGATTCAGGACTTATATCATACACAACCAGATTACTAGTTCCAACCTCTCGTATTGGATGCCTTATTGGTAAAGGAGGAGCTATTATAACCGAGATTAGGAGACTGACCAAAGCTAATATTCGCATACTTCCTAAGGAAGGCCTTCCAAAAATTGCATCTGAAGATGATGAGATGGTGCAGGTAAAGATTATATTAAAGCCTTCATATTTATATTTTTAATTGTGTCCCTGCGTATTTAGTTGTTCTTTATCTTATATCAATATTGCTAATTTCTTTGTGATCAGATTTCTGGGGACCTTGATCTTGCCAAGGATGCTCTTGTACAAGTGACAACGCGATTAAGAGCAAATCTTTTTGATAGGGAGGGTGCAGTTTCTACATTTGTGCCACTTTTGCCATACCTTTCTGTATCAGAAAATGGTTCAGGCGGTTCAAGTTATGAAAGTAGAGATAGCAAAAGGCATGGACGTGGCCATCCTTATTCTGGTGGCTATGGTTCAAGAGATGTGGTCCCTGGCGACAGTTATGGAAGTTACGGTGGTTCACAGGTACGCCAGTGGCTGCTTTTATATTACACGGTTGTCATTTTTATAAATATCCATTCGTTGTAATTATATGAATAAGATCTATTTACTTTTTCATTTGTTTCAATCCCATTGAGGGAAGATCATTTTGCTGCTTTAATTATTGCATTATATTTATCTTGTTACATTTTATGTGTATTACTGTGCACATTTCACTTCTGTGAAGCTTATGTAGCTAATTAATGGTGAAAACCCATTTATTATTATTCTGTATAATAAACTTTAATGTTATCTGTAGATTGGTGGTAGTGGCAGTGCTTATGGAACCTATGGAAATTATTCTTCAGGACGTAGTGGTGCTTCTGGGTAAGTGTTATTTATTTATTTTAGTTCTATCTACTATGATTGTGTCTTGTTTAGTGTCGTTTGTTATCTATTGATCGGGAATTATTGAGATATTAGGGTGACAGATTGTACAAATCCTTGATTGAACAGAAATTTGGGAAAGTTTTGTTTACATGCTCTGGATTTTAGTCTAATGTCACCGATTCTGGCTTTTTGATGTTTCTTGTATGTGCATTTGTTGGAGATTTTAGGTCCTAGCTTGTTTAGTAAGGCATATATTATTGTTTCTGTTTTATGACCCACAAATCTCATCATTGTTCTCTCATCAGGTTATCCAGCCATACCTCTGTTTCTCGTCGCAAAAGCTATTACTAGAAGTGGGTGATGCCCTTGAAGGTAGATTATGCTATTTTTTCTTTTGCTTCCCTCTCAATCGATATAACTAGAACTTCCATCTCAGTCACATACTAGTATATGACAGTTTGATGTTATACCTTGTTTTACCTTTGTTTCCTTTCCCTTCCCCTTAAAACAGCTGAGATACATGAAGCCTGAAGCCAGCCCACTGCCTCTTTTGATGAAGCCTGCCTTAAACTGGAAGACCAGATGAACCAGGGTTGATATACTCATGGCCTACCCCTCTTGCCTGTTCTTAGAAGGACTAAATATATGTGGACGTTTTGTTTATTCACTATTCAATTCTGACATCTCTATGACTCCAAATTCACCAAGCTCTACATATTGTGTTCCAAACAACCTATATAGCTGCCTGCCTGCCTATGTTGCTGCTTTATTTTACTTTTTGTTTCCCTAGTTCACATTTCGCTAGAATTACAAAACCATGATATTTCCATCCTCTGGCAGTTGTTTTTGATGTTTTGGGTTTTGTTTATCTAATGAGTATCAGATACATTGTCGTAGTTTCAATGTGTTTAATTTTTTGTGGATTCTGATCTCTCTGAAATTAGGGTATGTTTGGGATTATTAGCTTCCACTTTATTTTGGATGCTAACCTGAGGAATGTGCTTTAATGCCAACTTTTACTGGGACCTATTCATTTTTTAACTATCATTTGACATTTTCAGATTCCATTCCACATCAAAGCAATTCAATCCCAAACTTACCTGTAAACAGTTACCCTGTAGTATCAGAATTGATATCCCTGGAATTGATGTTTTACTCTTGTCAATTTAGATCCAGAAGTCTGCGATTTATTGCCCCTTGGTTGTGTAGTCAAGCTGTTTTAGTGACATCCCTTGGATGCTAGGGTTTTGGAGAACACTTTTAATTGAAAAATGAAATGGTCAGTTATCTTCTGATTGTGATGTAATATGGAAATGCAAGCCAATGGAATTGTCAGAGATGGTATTTTCTATCAGGTTTATGTTTTATAACTCAATTTTCCATATTCGTGGCATATTGCATCCTTTTTAAAATTGTTAGCTTGTGCAGTTTATTGATAGTAATGGATTTCTGAAATAAAGAAGGTTGTAAATATCAAAATTGTTTGATTTTTAACCTTTTTGTGTTTCAAGTTTATTTAATTGAGTTGTACTGGATTTCATAAATGTGTAATTTTATTTTTTATTTATTTTTAGCATATTTAATTAGTTAAATGTTGTAAGCAAGATTTTAACTAATATTATTACTATAATATTTAAACCTTTTGTCTTCAATGCACAGCAGAATTATTGAATTATTGTAATATTAAAGTTATTTTCAGGATATACGTTATTTTACTTCACAACAATCAAGGGTGAAATGGTAATTTTAAAATAAAACGCTATATATCTGAACGACGTCGCAAAGGTGAACACAGTTGTAAGGCTGCAACTTGATATAAAATCTCCTCACACAGCACAGCACACTACCTACTGTCTCAACAAAAATATTTGATTTGTAATCACAAACAATAAAACTTTCCCAAGAAAATCCCGAATTTTCTAGACAACCAAACAATACAAAAGAAAGAAAGAAAACAAAGCTCTAGATGTTAACTTCCAGCCAGCCGCAATTCTGGTACATAGACTTTGTCCAAAGTCCTTCATCTCCATAAGTTACCCTGGGAGTGTATGGAAGAGATGCTTATCGAGCTGTGTAAACCATTCAGAAAGATCGTCAACACCAAGAGTAATCACAACCAGACTTTTGTTGAATATGTAAGTGTTTGAGGGTTGTCTGTGTTTGCTCGATTCAATTTTGTTTCATTTTTCACGAGTTTAGTTAAGTAGGTAGCGGACTCGGTGAAAATTCTGTGTTTGTGGACATTTGTGACAATTTGAACTGTGTGTGGATTGAGTTCGAGAGAAATTTTATATCAGGTTGTAGCTTAGATTATGGTTGGTTGATTTAGTTATTTTTTTAGAAAATCAAGGTCAGATTATTATGTTTGTTTTAGTGGATGAAGTTAAGTTGATATTGTAAGCTTCAAATTTGAAGCAAAGCTTATATTGATTTGGTTGTGTCGTGAATGGGGGGATTAATACTTACATTAATAAGGAACTAGAATAAACTGTAATTGAGAAGTGAAATTGGAGTAGTCATTAGAGAGTTCTTAATGCTGTTTGATGTGCATTCAACAGTATTCGGCTGTCAAGAATGAACTTGTTCCTAAAATGCCTGTGGGCAAGCTGAGTTTATTGATGTGGATGCTTAAGGAAACTTGAAATGATAACGTAAGAAATGAGAAGGTTGTCATATAGATGGCACCTGTTGAGAAGAAAAGGGAAGGTTAACTGAGATGATTTGGTCATCGCGTTCATAGGTGACACCTGATGTAGTTGATCCCAATTAATTTAGGATTGAGGCTTAGTTGGATTGAGTAGCATTTCTATGTGAAGTATAAGTTAATTGGAGTAGCTTGTGTTTATTTGTCAGCCTGCCTCCTTCAGTTAACTTTGCTTAAGTTGTTAAATTTACTCAGTGATTTATAATTTATTTCTCCTTAATTTTTTTTGTCTATTTGATAAAATGGTTTTCTTGCAGGCAGATGTAAATCAAGCCATTTCAATGGTTTCATATTACGCTTCATCATCAGAGCCTGCACAGGTTCATGGTAAAACTGTGTATATTCAATATTTGAATAGACATGAAATTGGCAACAACAAGAGTCCTGGCATTGTTCCTGGAAATGTCTTACTAGTAACTATTGAAGGTGTTGAAGCTGACGATGCGAGCATTGATGTTGTTCAATTGGTAAACCCTTTTGAACTACATTCAATTTCTATGTTTTCTTCTCAGAATCCAAGTTTTATGGGGCACGGAATACATAGATAAACAACTCTAGCGAGTTATGTGGGTCAGATGTGGTTTACTGTGTTAAGATCGGGGTCTTTTAAGATGAAAGCGTAGATATTCTTCATAATCAATACGACCACAGATGATTATAATGAGTATCCAATAAAGACAGTTTTATATGTTCTTAGTTCACACTTTGATTAAATTATGTCAGTTTTGGTCGAAATCAATTTAATTACAGATGGTTTGCCTCTTATTTAAGATTCTTTTGTTGGAGACAGTTTGGAAATATGTTCAGGTGTCATTCTGCACTTATGTTTGCAAGTTCTGTTACATTTTGTTCCAATTATTGATGTTTAGGATGGTTCCTAGTGGTATATTTATTGTTCTTCATTAATGTTTTTAAGGATGAAGCCATATCTATTTTCTATTTGTTTCAGGTCTTTTTTACTTTTGGCATTTTGCATATGATTGCCACTTTTGAAAAGGCTTCCTGTTTCCAGGTCAAGAGGTCAAAAATTGGACTTGGGTCAGAGATCAAAAATTGGACTTGGACATCTTTGAATTGCGTTGATCTTTCTATGTTTTTCTCAATTTTATGACATATCTTGGCAGGCATTAATCCAGTTTGCTGATGCCAGGACTGCATCTCCAGCAAGGAATGCTTTGGATGGGAGAAGTGTTCCGAGGCATGCACTAGTTCTGCCTATCTCTTAACATTTTCTTTGTTTTCATATTTTTGTTGTCCTTACTCTGGAGTTATCCCAGAATTTAAATCATGATGTTTCAATTTAGGTACTTGCTCCCGGAGCATGTTGGTTCCTGCCATTTGCGTACTTCATATGCTGCACACACTGATCTGAATATAAAGTTTCAATCTCATTGGAGCAGATGGAGGACTTAAGAGATTGAGAATCTGATTTTTTTTGGTGATCATGTTTATTGCTCAAGCCTCTTAGACATTGCCCATTATCTGGCATTTGAGGTCTTGCTAATTGGTGTATATGTCTTTTGTCATCTTTAAAGATGCCTCTGTGAAGCCCGGTAGACAGAATACATATGTATTGTCATGGCCAAATAGTAATTTCCCTGATCATTGAGAATAGTTAATGCAAATATTTGCAAATATTGTCGTAGTCTGAGTTTCGTGTACATTGTATTGAATGAAGTAATTGCTTTTGTTGTGCAAGCAGTCTTCAAACAGTGGGTAGAAACTTTTTGGAATTGCCTTTAGCATTGTCTACCAAACTATAATGAACAGTCTAGCTTTTCTATCTAGCATAACATTGTCTAGTATCGCAATAGTCACTTCCTTGTAAATACACGTGCATCTTTTTGGCATTAGTGTTGCCTGAAAAAATTTATTTATATCATTATTTTAGGAATTCATGATCGTAGATATATTTGAGTTCACCTCTTTTATAAATTTGTTTGGATGTGTTCCAATTTCTCTACTGTTACTCAAGCTTATGTGTAGTCTATGATGCATAAT
This sequence comes from Trichilia minutiflora, assembly GCA_035590515.1. Taxonomy (NCBI): domain Eukaryota; kingdom Viridiplantae; phylum Streptophyta; class Magnoliopsida; order Sapindales; family Meliaceae; genus Trichilia; species Trichilia minutiflora. The sequence goes on along the minus strand of JAVXUL010000021.1, from coordinate 1,472,099 downwards.
GTATGAATGAACTATTTTTTGTTTACCAAACAATGCAGAGACTATATGAATCCCTACCTTCTTGTGAATCCTATTGCAATCGAGGGCATTATGCAGTTACCTTATTGATTCTGTAGCATTTTCTGAATTTTGTGTTAATGATGGTATTCTGACAAATCGTCACCTCCAGCCTACTGTAGGTCCTGATTAAAAAACGAAAGAAGCTGAGAGTAATGTGCTTCTTGCTTCAATTGAGAATATGCAGTATGCTGTCACAGTATATATTCTTCACATGGTGAGGAATTGTATATCTGCTTCATTATGATGGTTCTTCTTTTATTGTGTAAAATTTGCTTATAGAATGTTACTTCTTTATCTGTAATAGTTATTCTCTGCATTTGGCACGGTTCAGAAAATTGCTGTATTTGAGAAAAATGTTGGCACACAAGCTCTAGTCCAATATCCCGGTTTGTCATCTTCCTTGAAGATGTTACTGTTCCGAAATTTATTGTGAATTATTATTATTATTATGATGATGATGATGTTGTATATGCTTCCTTTTTGTCTAGACATGTATCTCATATACAATTGGTCTTTGTATATTTCTTGGATGCTTGGAATCACTTGCCCTTGAAAAGTTCTTTATAGAGTGGAGCAGTTGGTTTTCCACATTTAAGGCTGTTCAGGATTAGCAGATACTTGGACAATGTTGCCTTTTGCAAGAAATGTTATTTTTCTTTTTCTGGCTATTTTTCTTTTTATATGGGTTTAAATTTCAAATGCATTTAATTGTTCCATTTCCTCTTCCTCTTCTGGTTTGACCGTGATCTATTTCTCTTTCTTGGATGCTCTGATTCTCTCTCTTTCAATACAAAAGAAACTGTAATTGAATCCACAAATTTACTAAAGTTGTGCCCTTATATTGCTTGGGCACCTTTCTACCACCCAATCACAAAGTGTGAAGTGCATATACCGAAGTCTCAGGTGCTATGTTCTCTCTCCGACTTTTATGTGTAGGTGTCAAAATGGATTGGGGGTATAGACAAATCTATAAATGATTTTTCTTCATAGCATGTTGTTTTCGTTACATGGTGTGAGTGCTTCGGATATTTCTGGAAATTGATTTTATAATAGATGAGTTTTCAAGCCTGAGTGTAACACTAAAAAGTGTTAGTACGAGGTAGGTAATCTGAATAGCCTTGATTAGGATCTACAAAATATATCACCGAGAATAATAACTGATTTTTGGGATTCATTTTCTCCTCTCCAATGAAAGATGATCTTTAGAACAGCTGGAAATCCATGGTATTCTAATATTAGGAGGGCTTTTTTTCAAATCAGATTGGGACAATTGTTATGGTCAAAAACCCTTTTTGGGTATTTGCCAAACTTGAATGATTCTTAGTGGAGGTAATTGATTATATGCTGGTTAAATTCCATTGCCTTAACCGTGACTTACCAGGGAGCTGGTTCATTCTTATTGGAGGCAAGATAAGAATCTGAAACTTTCACTCCTGTCAGTCTGGGAATGGGACAGCACGGTGTGCCTTGAAAGAGTAATTTTACCTTTATAAATTTGCTCTTCGAAATTATCACTTATTGACTCTCTGGCAATAAGCTAAAGACTTGAAAGGTAACTCTCGCTTATGGCCTCCGTTGGAGGTTAGTAGAGCATCATACACTAGATTCTAGCCTGTTGATTTTCTCTTCATTTTGCAGTTTCTTTTTGGATTCTTACTAGGGTTAGTACTCAGTTTGCTTTTAGAGAAAGGGAGGAAGAGATGAAGCATGAGGTATCTGCTTCTTTCAAAGATAGCTCAGCTGTGTAAAATTTTTTTTTCGTATCTGAAGTTTCCCCTTTGGTTTACCTAAGTAAAGTCTACGATTGGTTTGAAGAACATCTCGAGATTCAGATGATGGCATATGATATAACTAGTAAACACGTTTCTCATGTCTACATATTTTATTGTCTGGGAGGAATTACACTTGTTTTTTATTACAAGTAGCTACAGGGTTTGCTATGGCTGTCTATTACTGTCCGACCATTTCTGAGGCTTTTGCTTCTGTTCAATATATAATTGGTTGGTTAATCCAATCAGTTCATCTATGGTCAGCAAGTATGATGGTCCTAATGATAATCCTGCACATGAACTAAATATTAAAACTTCTGAATCTCTGTCGTGTTGTAAAATTCAAAGTAAATCGTCTCTTGTCCAAGGGTAAACTTTGAGTATGTTGCTACTTTTTGTGTGTCAGGGAGTTATCTACCACTTTTTCTGCTTCTGTCATCGGAATCCTTGTTTCTTCGTTTGAAGGATTTGTTTTTTTGGTTTATGATAATCTTTATTACCTGACCAAATTTTATGTCTATGTTACTTTCAGTATTCTATAGGTTGTATTGATGTTTGTGTTGTTATTTTCCAGATGTTACAACTGCAGCAGTTGCAAAAGAAGCGCTCAAGGGAAACTGCATTTATGGTGGTGGCTATTGTAAGCTTCATCTATCATACTCTTGTCATTCTGATCTCAACTTTAAGGCATACACGTGCTTTTGAGTTAATGTTCATGAGAAAATTGAAACCAAAAAATGAGGTAAAGAAATTTAGACATCCTTGGGAAAAAGTGGGTTCATTCACGGTCCGATAAAGATTTAGTCCCTAAAAAGTTTGCATTCCGACACTTAATGCCCCCTGTTTTTAGTTAAATTTGATTTTATAATGTGTTTTATGATATCTTTTCGCCAGTCTGATTTATTTATTTATTGCTTGCTTTGTGTAGGCTTACACTGACAAAAGTAGAGATTACACAGTCCAGGATCCAAGTTTGCTTGCTGCACAACAGATCCCCCGTCAAACTGCTGCTCCAGCAGTTTGGCAGAATCATCAGGCAGCTCCATGTATACTGGGAGCGAGTATGCAGCTGCAGATCAAGCACAAGTTCCTGCTGGACAAGTGCCATCTTGGAATTGAGCAATCAGGAGCCCTAACTTATGTGTACGCGGACTGAATTTTTCCTGCTCAAACGTACCGTCATCACCTGTTCCTGCTTATTCCACTGCTCCTACAACTGCTGGTTTGTCACCCTTGTCACAGCTTGCTATGTTGATTACTAAACCAGACGAGCGGCCTGCAGGACCCGGTGGTTCTTTGCCACCTGGTCATCCTCACTATGTCAAATGAATTTTATCTTATTTTCCATGCTCAATTCAAACTTGTTAATGGGTTCTCAGCATTTGTTGTTGTGAGTTTGACTCCCCATTACAGAAGAAAAAAAAAATTTCTCTGCCTACAAGGTGATTGGGAGTCATTTTTATTTTATGTTAATTCTTTTGGATACTTAAAGATTGTACGGCCGAAAGTTGGCCAGTTCTGTGTTGATATTCAGTGAAATGCGCTTATTTTCGGTTGAAAATAAACATGAATGAATAAAGTTAGAAGTGGTTTAAGATTGAGTTATTGCAATGGTTAGCCCTTTACTGTGATGAAATGAAATCACAATTGTTTAGTAGCCCTTTACTGTGATGAAATGAAATCACAATTGTTTAGTAGTGGGTAAACTGGTAAATACATGTCCAAATAGAAGTGAGTATTTGACAAAATGTTTTGATTGCTGGTGTTTTAATTAAGTCGCAGAACGATCGTGAAGTCAATATAATTACATCGATCTAAGAAGGAAAGAGAGGTGAGTGGCTGCTTCAACCTACTCACATTAGGCTCCAATCCTTGACATGTTTCCAGCTCCTTCCATCTTGGAAGAATCAAAGATGACAATATTTGAAAGCTACGTGTATTTAACTTTTTCCTAAGCAATGTTTAGGTGTTTTTTTTTTAAGGGAGGGATGTCTTTGTAAATAGAAAGGAGAATTTGAATTTAGCCCAACACTCGGCTCAGTGGATTTTTTTTGTCTCTTTTCAAGGCATTACCCAGCAGTGTACTTAAATCTTGAAATCACATCTCAGCTTCTTGGTTGGCCTACTTGTTTGTCAATTTTCTTCTGTACCCATGTGACCACCATGTGACTCTGGGTTCTGTCAATTACTGAGTACTTCAATTTCTACAGACAATGTTAATCAAACTCTTCTGTGTAGAGCTCAACACTTTTGAAATCGCCAAGGAGTGGAAAAAAATTTACATTCACGGGCATCTCAATACCCTTCAAAATTACACACCGACGTTTTTAATTTAGACAATAATGTAAAAGACACAAGCTGACCTAATAAAGTTAAATTTAGATAGGATTTTTTATACGTAATATTACTCGTTATAAAATTTACTAATGTTGTCGGTACTAGTCAATTTAGTAGGTAAGATCTCTAGGGAGCAAATTATAATTGAAAGTCAGAATTGAGGCCAGGTTCTGATTTATAACACCAATTTAAACCAGCAATGAGAGAAGCATGTTTGCAGTTTTACAGTCTCAGAATTTTCATTGTATCCTGAGGAATCACTTTCTTTTGGGTGCCTGTAATGTTCATAAATGCACATGGTCCAGCTTGTAAAGCCAAGAGCAGGAAAAATCACTTCTACATGCTCTGCAAAATCTCTTGAATCTCATTCATACAGATATATGTTTTCTTGATGCCTGTTGGTGATCAGACCACATGCAGAGAAGAAGACATAATCAACCTGTAGAAAACCCAAATTTACCAATGTGGACACCTTTAACTTTAGTTAAAACTTGATCATACAGATTATATCCATGATGGATTACATCAATGTCGATCAATTTTGAAGTTTTCATGTGATGTTCTGGTCCAAGACAGATAAACTCTGCAGCATGTATTCTAGTTCTTGTTTATCACACAGTAGTTGTACATTTGAAGACAATCATGCTGGATTTTTAGATCCATTAAGATTATTAGGTTGACGGGTAAAATTATCCCAAACGTGAAGGTTAGGCGAGGATATAGCTGGATTTTTTCATTTTTTGGAGCTTGATGTGGAATCTCAACTTAAAATCTATTAACCAAATGGTGCATTGTAACATCAACAATCAAAATCATTTCCATAGAGGGGAGGCTGTGATTATGTAACATCTAATGATATTGTTGAACATGTATTGTGCAATTTTAGCTAATGTCGCATTCTGGGATAAGGTCAGATCATTTGCTTTCACATGTTTTTGGTATATCCAAGCGCAAACAAGCACACATGTATTGTGTCTCGGAAGGCTATAGCTACCATTGAAGTCCAAATCATGGACCTTATTCTGAATATACCGTAGGAACATATGCTGAAAGGTAAGTTTCAGAATACCCCAAACGGCATGCCCCATGATTCATTGTAAAAGTATGCTCATAGCATTACCGAAATGGTGTAAATTGTTTTGATTATTGTCAGTTCAGAATTATATTTTTACCTTGTTAGTAGTTGAACAGGAGACTAATCATCATCTGGAATCAATTAAATATCCAGCTTTGGTTTTCTGTTCGAATATTCCTTACTAACAAGAGGTTATATCTTGGTCTCATCATTTGGCATCAATTAAATATCCAGCTTTGGTTTTCTGTTCGAATATTCCTTATTAACAAGAGGTTAAATCTTCCAAGATTTAACCTCTTGTTAATAAGTGGCCTCCAGGGAAATTTTAGAGTGCATCCCATGTTGGTATTGTCTCCCTTGTCTCCCGTGCTTAACTTTGATTGATTGGATACTTCGTAAAATTCGCAATTAAACCCACCTAATTTTCTTCTTTCCCCAGCTAATTTCAATTAAAACTCTCTATAAGTCTCACAAGAGAAGTCAATTTTCATCGAAAAGCAAGCAAAGGCCCACGTAATCTAAGTTCAAAGATATGTCTCTTTTCTCTTTACTAGGCAAAGCTTCCATTGATTATGGAATTTCATGAGATTAAGAATGCCAAACTGTTGGTTACAAACCAACTTTTCTCTCAGTTAATAAATCAAGACAAGACTTCTTTTCTAGCAAAGCTGAACTATTTTCTTGTACAAAAAGTCTTTTGGGACCACGATCATCATGCTGTAATAACTTGTGTGGCCTTAGAATTCTCATCGGTGGAATCAAAAGCTGAACCAGAAATGGTCCTTAGACAACAATAAACCTAAAAGAGATTTATAATTTATGAAAATGATAGTTGTGAGTTGTAGTATTCTGGCTCATTATCATCTACTGAGAAATTTCAACTATGATCTTCTCATTTGTGATCGTTTTGCAGCAAGTTTTTGATGCCATTTTCAATGTAGCAAAAGGCTTTGAAGCACACAGAAGAAGTAAAATCTTCATTATTACCACGAGAAAATGTTTTTTGCCATGCAAAAAAAAGCTGCGCCATTCAGTTTAGATAGAAGGAAAAAGTTACAAAGCAAAAAGCTTTTCTCCACTTAATGAGAAAGTGACATTGCTAAACCAAAGAACTGTACATAACATGGCAATAAGCCCGGTAAATTACCTTTCATTTTCACTATTATATTCAGAAAACAGTGCATGCAATGGGGAATCCTCCGTAACAATAACAATAGAGAACCCAAAATACAGTTAGTTCTCTTGTAACTTTTGGAGGCTCTACATAAAAAGCTGGCCTTACTTTTGAGTTACCAATCACAGTTTCTCCCTTTCATTTTGATTCAGAACTGCAATCCACAAAATTGAGTGACACTAATTTCTTCTGTTTTATTTTTAAATTAAACCATTGATTCGAACTCTGGATGTTTTGTACTGCGTCGATAAGATTTATTGATTAAACTAACTATTACTCACTTATCAGCAAATTAGCGATCACACTACGGATAACCACTGAGTCGCCAAATTTCAATATCACCAAATTGCATCCTCCTCTCACTCCCCATCTTTTTCATAATAAATGAGACATCCCCACTTCCTCAATTTGTTCAAGCTACTCATTACAAACACAAACAATATACATGTGCAGTTATCACATCATCAAGTCCACTTCCATGAATAGCGTTTAATACCAGTCTCACCATGCAGTTATGTAGACTGCATTGTCATTTTCAGTTAAAGGACTTTAACAAGGGAACAACTTCTCTCACCTTTTAATATATTCATAAAAATATCTTTATTCAATTCTTAAATTTTACCATGTTAAGAACAAGAATATAGCTTGCTACTTAATTTTGTATATAAAAGAGATCAAAAGAGTGCAGGGTACATATTGTCGTTGTACCACGACCATTTAAACGTCGACATGTGCATAATCTGGTGCAAAAATAATGCAGGTTATCGTTTCTGTATGACCGGACTTATTTACAGTAGTGTGGACGGTCATATTTTTTTCTTTCTCCAGCAGAAAATTTCTAAAACCATACATTTTTTCGTGGCAATTCCTGAATGGACAGCTTGAAATTGAAAACAACGCCATAATTCTTACAATTTCTTGGCAGTCTGGTGATTGCGGAAGCACTTGGGGTGTGTGACGCAGAGTTCAGCATGTTTAACCTAAGTCTAACACTCTACTAGACTTGATTTTAACTTGAATCCACCAAATTACCAAATTACCAATTTGGGTGTGAAAACCCTAAAAATTCTAGAAATCCTAAAATGAAATTTAAGAAATTTTATATTTTAAATAAAAGATTAATAAATAAAATTTAAATTCTTAGTTATATAAAAACCTAGAATTTTAAGTAACTATAACAATATTTTAAAATACAAAGAAAATAAATTTAAAAAAGGATAAAAATATCAAAATATATGTATTTCAGTCGATCGTTATGGGTCACTCAATTGACCGAAACTTTCAGTTTCTTGGGAGTAATTTCTGGGCTAAAGTTGATCAATCCAAAATGTCTCGATCAAGTTTTGAAAATTTTCAAAAATGTTTTGAAAAGCAATTTCGATCGACTAAATAGGTTGAGTTGGTTGACGAAATTGAATTTTTCTCTAAAAATAAAGTGCCCTAGAAATGATTTCTTTAGTCTTTGAATTGATATACTGACTTAACTTACTAGGCCATGTCACTCTCTTTTACCTATAAAAAGTTCGATCCCAAGTTTCTTTCGAGATCTGAGCATAACCTATTGTGGACTTTGCCAACCTCTTTGTGCTTTTAATAATGGTGGTAACTTTGTCCATTGAATCTAACTCATATTTAGTCCTACTTGCATCTATGGATTGCCTAATCAGATCAGTAACTCTTAACTTCCCTTTGACATTGGTGATAATGGCCCCGACTTTACCTTTAACACCTAATATTCTCAAGTTGTCAAGATCACCAATATACCACCCATACTTCTTAGGTGACAATCCGCTAAAATTATCCCTACTTGTAATACCCTATAGGTGAAACAAGTAAACTTTGGTCATTTTAGATATAAGGGCATTTTTGTTATTTCATAAAATATGTGTTCGGGTGCTCTATATTGTGTTCATAACTCTGTATTATCGATTATTTTTGTGAGGAGTTCGAATTGATAGGTTGGCAAATTGTTCTCAAAATTTTATTTGCGCACTCGAGCTTCCAAGTCAAATTTCTGTTGATCTGGAAGTCCAAATGATGAACCGTTTGTTTCTACAGAAAGAAGACACAATAAGGATTTCATAGAAATAAATTTGAGTCAAATCCAAGGTCCGAGGAGAGAGAATTGCAACTTAGAAGTTGAACAATATGTAAGGGACAGGAAAAGTCTCATTTGCCCTTGTTTCATTATTTTTCTTTCTTGTTTTTTTTAAAGCTCCAGGGCAATTCGGTAATTTCTCCTTCCTTAATGTGTATTTGAGTTCAGAAAGCCAAAAATTGAAGCAGATCTT
>JAVXUL010000021.1:1441465-1463293 GCA_035590515.1 Trichilia minutiflora | reverse complement strand
CTAAAAAAAGAGCATATAGCCTCAACTCAATTATTCAAGAATTAGGAGATCCAGCAAAAGGACTTCAAAATAGATGGATATATTACAATAAAAATAATATGTTAATCTACTATACTTCTAAAGCCCAAAAATCAAATAAAGTCAAAATTATCCGAGACTAGTATTTGGACTTGATACAACCCACAGATAAAGATCCAAAAAGTCAAGCAGAAATTATCAACACAATTATCACAGATAAATCAGGCCGAATATTTTACAAACTTCAGAAGAAAAATCCACAACATGCTTATACTTATTGCGAATCTAAACCAATTACTGATTTCTCAGAAATTCATCTTCCAAAAGCATAAACTAGCATCAGTAATGACGTTAGCAACATAGAATCTTTATCACTTACGACAACACTTATGACAACTCTTTAATCACACACCACACACATAAAGAACGGATTTAAAATATATTGAAATCCGTGGATTCCAATCCTTGTAAAATCCACTGTAACCTCTATAAATAAAACTCTTCAGCTTTTGTAAGAGATAAGATGATTATTTGGAATTTTGGTATTGATAGTGATTTCTTATATGATAATTGGTTTTATGATATACATGATATCTATGGTTTTCATTTGGATATGGTGATTTAGATATAATAATTCATACATAAAATAAACATAATATTGAAATGGGATTATTATAGCATGATGTTTTCATATCATTTCTTTCACTATTTTGAATGATAATGGTTTTATTTATGATTATTGATTTTATGATGATTATTGGTTATATGAAAGGATTGTTTTTTATTCGATAATGATTCTTGTTGTGATGGTTAAGTAAAGCTTTTATTACAAGATACTGAGTTGATATGGTTTTGATGACTTTTTTGGATAATAATGGATTTATTGGATTTAATAATTATTATTTGGGATTATGTGAATATTTTTAAATTGATTTGAATTTATAATAATATGACCGAAGAGCTAAAGAATTATTTTGTTTCATGATATTTTGACAGGAGAGCATGTTGATTTTCATTGGTTCATATGGTGATATGGCCAGTGGGTAAGATTATATATTTTGTATTATGATTACATGATCAGATGGCCAATATTGTAATTACAGGATTAAGTAACCTAGGTATGAGCCAAAACAGGAGCCATACTAGGTTAGTGCTTATTATGTATGGTCGGCATAAAAAAGATGATGACCTCATTTGGATGGAGTAAATCGCTTAACGGTCATATAGAGGACAGTTTTATGAGGATTCACATACTACTTAAAATCAACATTAGTGTAGGCAAGTTTTTCTTTAAAAATCACATGCATACTTATATTTTTATTAAAGAATATTTTATTTATCATCCAGTACTTTTGAACTGCCCAGAAAATCCACTAATAGTTCGGAGTTGCACTTGATCAGTGTAATCTCCGGAAAGAATGGTTAAGTCCAATGATTTTTTTTTTAGAATATAAGTAATATTTTTACAATATTATTAAATATTTTCAAACTTGTTATTTACACAAAGATTTCTTTGATACTTTATATTTGTTGTATATTTTTATTTTATTTTTCACTTACTGAGTATATTTAAGTATACTCACTTTTTTATCTTTTAGTTTCAGGGGAACTTAAAAATGTTTACAGATTTCAAGGTAATGATTATATCAGATCTAAGTACATTCAAGTTTAATCCTCTTACTCAACTCATATTATTATTCATTGAGTCTACTACAAAATTATGTACATATTATAATTTATAAATATTTTTAAAAAATATAACAAGAGATTGTATTACTTTACATTTTTAATACTTGTATATTTGATAAATAGATGTTGTTATGAGATTAAAACATCTCGGAGAGATGATTTAAAATGATTTTATATTATATATTTTCTAGTTTGATGATTAGGTATATTTTGATTGAGATGATTTTCAAATATTTGAAGTATTTGAATTGATTTATAAATTATTGGAGCTTGGGAGTTTCATATTATTTATATTAGGAATGTTTTAAAATATTTTTGAAAATAAGTATTAAACTAGTCTTATAGTTTCTTGATATGCATTTTGGATATAAGAAATACTTATTGAACAATTATGACGGTTGTCATAACTAGATTCCATGGGTCAGAGGTAAGGCATGATATATATAAATAATAACTCAATACAAAATATCTAAAACTATCAATACTAATGATTTTAATGGTTTATAAATAATAACTCAATACAAAATATCTAAAACTATCAATACTAGTGGTTTTAATGGTTTCGGGGTATACAATACCAATAACGGGGTTATCTAAAATTAATTGTAAATGTAATTGCAAATTTAAGACAGATTATAAGAGATATTCAGAATATCCATAAAATTTGGGGAAATAATGTAATTATCATGAATCTAAAAGACGTGCTGTGCACGTGTAGGACCACCACAACGAGACCAAGTAAAACAACCAAGCCTTGGTCAGAACCCTAGAAATCAAGAAAAAGAAGGGAGTGCTTGCGAAGAACATTTTACCCCAAGTTTAACAATCTTTCTTACTCACTTCCACCGAAATCTATTAAACAGCGTACGGATTCTGTCCTCATATTTTAATTTATTTTCCTGTGAATTAATTTGTTAGTTTAATTTTTTGTTTTTTTTGAGAATTAAGCTTTGACTTATCCTTTATTGTTCGGATCTACTTCTTATGTGTCCGTTAGACACACCAGGTGTAAATCAGGTAACTTTGTTTTGAAAATAGGCCTGGGTTCAGTTTTAAGACGCTGTTTCTCTATGGGCAAGAATTTACTGGATGATTTTAGTTTTTATTTTATTTTATTTTTTTCTAAAATTCTTTATGAGGTTACTTGAAGTTTGTAAAAATAGAAAATTTAGTTTGGATCATTGGCTGCATTGCATTTTTTTATGGATAATGTTTAATATGATTTTCTTGTTTATGATATGTTTAGATTGAATTCAAATGTTGCGCATCTCAAGCCATTCTAATTTGTAGGTTAATTTTGGTTTTCACGTTACGTTTGTGTAGCTGTTTGAACCCCTTGGCTAGTTTGATGACAGTGTATAGATTTTTTAACCATATTTGGAAGATCATTTTGTGCTACACTGATGCTTATTGTATGAGATGAGATGTTATATTTTTTTTTAAATGTTGTATGATTTGATTTTGAACAGATATAAACTGTAAATTGTAATGACCGGTCAGAGGAATAGTTATGGGAAACGGTCCCATTCACAGACTGACTTCACTGACAATGGTCCAAATAAAAGGAAGTATTCCGGTGAAGATAGAGACCAATTTATAATTGGTAAAGAAGATACAGTGTACAGATACTTGTGCCCAGTAAGAAAGATTGGGAGCATTATTGGGCGAGGAGGGGAGATTGTCAAGCAATTAAGAATAGACACTAAATCAAAGATCAGGATTGGTGAGACAGTTCCAGGTTGTGAGGAGCGTGTGGTTACTATCTACAGTGCTAGTGATGAGATCAATGCCTATGAAGATGGTGAAAAGTTTGTGTCACCTGCTCAGGATGCACTGTTTAGGGTGCATGATAAAGTTATTTCTGATGAATTGCATGATGATGAAGACTTAGAAGGAGGTTACCAGGTTACTGCTAAGCTTCTTGTACCATCTGATCAGATTGGATGTGTAATTGGGAAAGGTGGACAGATAGTCCAGAACATCCGCAGTGAAACTGGTGCACAGATTCGTATTCTTAAGGATGATCATTTACCATCTTGTGCCTTGAGGTCCGATGAGCTTGTGCAGGTATTCTGGATGATGTTAAAACTTCCATGCATTGTTGTATTGATCAATAGAAGTGTGCAGATTAAATTGGTTCTTTATAAATCATGAAAGTATGAATGTTTTTGTGGTCTTTGTCATATTCTCTGTTTCTGGGTCCTGTTTTTTGACAGCCAAGTACTTATTATACCTGAAGATATATGTTTGGCTCATTACCTGCATCTATATTATTGGTTTAGGTTCTCTGTGATATTCTCTGTTTCTAGGTTGTATTTTTGACAGGCAAGTTATTATTATACCAGAAGATATTTGTTTGGCTCGTTACCTGCATCTATATTATTGGTTTAGGGTTTTAACTGAAATTATTTCATATTTTTTACTGTGTTTCAGATATCTGGGGAAGCTTCAGTTGTGAAAAAGGCTCTATATCAAATTGCAAATCGCCTTCATGAAAATCCTTCACGATCTCAACACTTGCTTGCTTCTGCTATTTCCAATGCGTACCCCACTAGCGGTTCTCTCATGGCTCCCACTGGTACCACCCCAATTGTGGGAATAGCTCCATTGGTGGGTCATTATGGAGGGTACAAAGGTGACACCGCTGGAGATTGGTCACGCTCTTTATACGCAACTCCAAGGGATGAGATGTCTATGAGAGAATTTTCCCTGCGGTTGGTTTGTCCAATTGCTAATATTGGAGGTGTGATTGGCAAGGGTGGCACCATAATCAATCAGATCAGACAGGAGACACGGGCAGTCATCAAAGTTGATAGTTCTGCAGCTGAAGGAGATGATTGCTTAATAACTATTTCATCGAAGGAGGTGAACTTCTAATGATTTTTTGGTGCATCCTTAATTGCAGAGTGCCTTTGTATATAGTTCTGACTGCATTCCAATTTTGAGTCAATACAGTTTTTTGAGGACACACTTTCTCCAACTATAGAAGCAGTTATGCGTTTGCAACCCAGGTGCAGTGAGAAAATTGAAAGGGATTCAGGACTTATCTCATACACAACCCGGTTCCTAGTTCCAACCTCTCGTATTGGATGCCTTATTGGTAAAGGAGGAGCTATTATAACCGAGATGAGGAGACTGACTAAAGCTAATATTCGCATACTTCCTAAGGAAGGCCTTCCAAAAATTGCATCTGAAGATGATGAGATGGTGCAGGTAAAGATTATATTAAAGCCTTCATATTTATATTTTTAATTGTGTCCCTGCGTATTTAGTTGTTCTTTATCTTATATCAATATTGCTAATTTCTTTGTGATCAGATTTCTGGGGACCTTGATCTTGCCAAGGATGCTCTTGTACAAGTAACAACACGGTTAAGAGCAAATTTTTTTGATCGGGAGGGTGCAGTTTCTACATTTGTGCCAGTTTTGCCATACCTTCCTGTGTCAGAAAATGGTTCAGACGGTTCAAGTTATGAAAGTAGAGATAGCAAAAGGCATGGACGTGGCCATCCTTATTCAGGTGGCTATGGTTCAAGTGATGTGGTCCCTGGTGATACTTATGGAAGTTATGGTGGTTCACAGGTACTCCAGTGACAGCTTTTATAGTTCACAGTTGTATTTTTTATCAATATCCCTTCGTCTTAATTTTAAGTATAATTTTATTTGCCTTTTCATTTGTTTCAACCTCATTTAGGGAAAATCATTTTGCTGCTTTATATTTATCTTGTTACATTTTATGGTCATAAGCATGCGGATTTTACCTCTGTGCAGCTTGTGTAGCTAGTTAATATTGGGAACCCATTTATTATTTCCTGTATAATAATTTTTAATCTTATCTGTAGATTGGTGGTAGTGGCAGTGCTTATGGAACCTATGGAAGTTATTCTTCAGGACGTAGTGGTAATTCTGGGTAAGTATTATTTATTTATTTTAGTTCTACCTAATGTGATTGAGTCTTGTTTCATGTCTTTTGTTATCTATTTATCTATTCTTATTATGGGATATAGTTTATTGAGATATTAGGGTGACTGATTGTGCAAATGAAATCCTTGGTTGAACAAGGATTTTGGGATTTGTTGTTTACATGCTCTGGATTCTAGTCCGATATGACTGATTCTGGCTTTTTAAGATTTCGCCTATATGCATTTGTTGGAGGTTTTGGGTCCTAGTTTCTTTATTAAGGTTATATATTATTGTTGCTGTTTTATGACCCACAAATCTCATCATTAACTTCTCTTTTCAGGTTATCCAGCCATACCCCTGTTTCACGTCGCAAAAGCTATTACTAGAACTGGTTGATGCCCTTGAAGGTAGATTATGTTATTTTTTTTTCCTTTTGCTTCCCTCTCAATTGATATAACTGGAAACTCCATCTCAGTCACATGCTAATATATGACAGTTTGATGTGATACCTGTCCGACTCCCTGTAAATAGGATTCTGATGCTCTTGTTTTACCTTTGTTGCCTTTCCCTTCCCGTTAAAACAGCTGAGATCCATGAAGCCTGAAGCCTGCCCACTGCCTCTTTTGATGAAGCCTGCCTTAAACTGGAAGACCAGATGAACCAGGGTTGACATACTCATGGCCCACCCTCTTGCCTGTACTTAGAAGGACTAAATATATGTGGACGATTTCTTTATTCACTATTGAATTCTGACATGTCCATGACACCAAATTCACCAAGCTCTACATATGTGCTCCAAACAACCTATATAGCTGGCTGCCTGCCTATGTTGCCGCTTTATTTACTTTTTATTTCCCTAGTTCACATTTCTCTAGCAGTACAAAACCATGATATTTCCATCCTCTTGACAGTTGTATTCAATGCTTTGGGTTTTGTTTATCTAACAAGTATCAGCTATGTTGTCTTAGGTTCAATGTGTTTAATTTTTATGGTTTTTGATCTCTCAGAACTTAGGCTATGTTTCAGATTATTGGCTTCCAATTAACTTTGGATGCGGAGCTGAAAAATGTGTTTGGTAATGCCAACTTTTACTATGACTCTTTCATTTTTTAACTAACATTTAACATTTTTTAGATTTTATCACACATACAACACTTCAACCTCAAACATACCCTTAACTGGTTACACTGGAGTATCAGAAGTGGCACCATCTGCATTGCTGGAATTGATGTTTTGCACATGTCAATTTAAATCCAGAAGCAGGTGTGTTTAGTGCCCCATGGTTGTGTAGTCCAACTGTTTCAGTGACAGCCCTTACATGCTAGCCTTTTGGAGAATATATTTAACTAGTATTCTGATTGTGATATAATAAGGAAATGCAAGCCAATGAATTGTTGGAGATGGTATTTCACTATACATATAGGTACAAAAGAGTATAACAGAAGCTTAATGATGTGCACAGCTTTGCTATGCATGTTTTAATATCATGTAGGTTCCCATCAGGTTTATGCCTTATGCTTTAATTTATATATTCATGGCATATTGAATCCTTTTTAAAATTACTAGCTTGTGCAGTTTATTGATACTAATGAATTTCTTGGATAATGGAGGTTGTAAATACTGAAATTGTTTGAAGAAATAGTTTCTGGGTATCCTCATTTGAGTCAGTTTTAGAGGTTCATTTATGAGTTAAATGTTTGGAGTCCTCAATCAAAAATTTGTTGCATATCGTTTTTTATCGACAGTTCAGATGCTGTTGAAAGCTGATCTACAGATTTTTGCAGGGAAGTGATTAGGTTTGCTTCTTATATCTTCTTACATTGCATGCTTTAGAGTGTTGTCCAATATTGTGGCTGATCGGTTGAAATGAACATCTTCTGGGCACATTATCGGGCAGGTTTTCGGTCTTACATTTGCAAATGGATTTGGTAAATTCCACTGTGTCCATTGTGTATTTTTATATGATTGTATAGAACTAGTGAGTCAAAGATTTGGCAGGAAAAAAGGAAAAAAAGGAAGAAATGTATTTTCAATACTGGGGAAGGAATAAAAAAGGTTTTGAGCAAGTTGTTTTCGTGCCGTGCATATGATTGCTGAATTGGAATGATCTAGTTTTGAACCAAAATCTGTTGCAAATTGTGTTTATCCAAATTTTGGTTGCTTTGAAGTGTTGACTAGAGTGAACAATTATATTCAATATTGCTTGTGCTTTCATTTTTGTGGGTTGAGCTGGAGTCGAACATTGAGACATTATTTTAAAAATTAATTAATTATGACCGTAATTAAAAAGGAGGGGGAGAATTATTCCATTTATTAATCTAGAACTATGTTAATTTATAAAATCTAATCAATATATCATATTTTATTAATTGCGGTTATTACAATAATTAAAATAAATACAGAACGAAGTTAGGGGATGAGATATGTTTGTATTTATGTAATTGGGATTTATAATTTTTAACATGTTTAATTAATTAAGGATTTGTATATTTGTAATTATATAATTGGTAAATTATGCAATTATAGGGTCGTATAACTACATATTTTTATAATTATATAGATTACAATTATGTAATTATGTAGTGTATAATTATAAAATTAATTATTTTAAATAGAAAAATAAATTTTAATTATTAATAAATTGTTAAAATTAAAAAATATATATTATAGATTTAAAAAATATAATATATATAATAATATATTTTTAAGTTTATTAATCATAAATTTAATTAAAATTTATTAATTAAGAAAGAGTTATCAAATAAAAAAAAATTTGTGTGAATTTACTTGAATAGTTGTTGATGTAAAGAACATTTAAAGATAGACGTGCAAAAAGAAAGAAAAGATAACATAGAAAGATTTTGAGGAGAGTTGGAAATATAAGATAATATATTTTTTATAATTATAAAAATTAAAAAAATAAAATTATATAATTATAATGTATAATTATATCAGCTTTTAATTTTTTAAAAATTGAATTGTATAATTAAAAAAATTTAGTTATATAATTAATTTAATAATTTTATCATTAGATAAATATATTAAAATTATATAATTATATTTTATTATAATATTTTTTAATTATATAATAACGAACCAAACATGTCTTAAATGTTATAAGTGACCTTACTGTGAAATCATTAAAATATTTAATTCTTTTATTTTTTAAAGAGCAGTAGATTTACCGTAATATTGAAGTTTTTTCAGAATATTTGCTATTTTAGTTCACAACTGTCAGGGGCGAAACGGTAATTTTACAATAAACGCAATATATTTGAACGACGTCGCATACGCGACGCACTTGTAAGGCTGTAATTTTATATATAAAATCCCATCCACAGCAAGGGACACGAAGCTGCACAGCTAAACAAAAAGATTTGACGTATAATCACGAGCCGTAATACTTTCCCAGAAAATCCCGAATTTTCTAGACAACCAAACAAAACAAAAGAAAGAAAGAAAATCAAAACCCTAGATGTCAACTTCCGGCCAGCCGCAGTTCCGGTACACACAGACTCCGTCCAAAGTACTCCACCTCCGTAACTTGCCCTGGGAATGTACGGAAGAGGAGCTCATCGAGCTGTGTAAACCATTCGGAAAGATCGTCAACACCAAGTGTAATGTCGGCGCCAATCGTAACCAGGCTTTTGTTGAATACGTAAGTGTTTGAAACTTGTTTCTGTTTGCTCGATTCAGTTTTGTTTCGATTTTCGCGTGTTTACTTAAGTAGACTGCAGATTCCGGGAAAATTCTTTGTGTTTGTGAACATTTGTGAGAATTTCTAATTGTGTGTGGTTTCGGTTAGAAAGAAACTTTATACTAGGTTGTAGCTTAGATTATGGTCGGTTGATTTAGTTATTGTTTTAGAAAGTCAAGGTCAGATTATGTTGTTTATTTTACCGGATGAAGTTGATTTTGTAAGCTTCAAATTTGAAGCAAAGTTTATATTGATTTTTTTGCGTTGCATAATACGGGATTAATGTTTATATTAATAAGGAACCAGCATAAACTGTAATTGAGAGGTGAAATTGGAGTTTCGTTAGAGAGTTCAGTTAATACTATTTTGACGTGAATTCAACAGTATTTGGCTGTCAAGAATGACCTTGTTCCTGAAATGCTGGTGGGCAAGCTGCAGTTATTGATGTGAATGCTTAAGCAAATATGAAATGACAATGTAAGAAATGAGAAGGTAGGCACAGGGATGGTACTTGTTGAGAAGGAAAGGGAAGGTTAACTGAGATGTTTTGATCATTGTGTTCAAAGGTGACACTTGATGTTCTGATGCAAAAAGAGTGATTTGGATTCAAGTAGTTGGGATGAAAGGGGGAAATGCTAGAGCTATATTATGCGGGTCGTGAAAAATGATATGATGTCTAAACAACTCATAAATATTTTTCTGCATAAGGTTTAATGAAGGATTTGTATTTATGTAGCCTATCCCAATTAATTTAGGATTTTAAGCTTAGTTGAGTTGAGTAGCATTTCTATGTGAAGTCTAAGTTAAGAGTAGTGTATGTTTTTATTTGTCTGCCTCTTTAAGTTAACCTTGCATAAGTTGTTAAATTTACTCAGTGTTTTACAATTCATTTTTCCTTAAATTTGTTTTCCTCTATTTGATAAAATGGTTATTTCTTGCAGGCAGACTTAAATCAAGCCATTTCAATGGTTTCATATTATGCTTCATCATCAGAGCCTGCACAAGTTCGTGGCAAAACTGTGTATATTCAGTATTCAAATAGACATGAAATTGTCAACAACAAGAGTCCTGGCGATGTTCCTGGAAATGTCTTACTAGTAACCATTGAAGGGGTGGAAGCTGGTGATGTGAGCATTGATGTTATTCACTTGGTAAGTGCTGTGCTTTACGTTATCAGATTTTATGAAGCCATATTTTCTTCTCAGGATCGAACTATTATGGGGAATGAAATACATATTTAAACATCTCTGTTAAAAGTTTATTTGGAGTAGATATGGTTTACTGTGCTAAGATTGGGTCTTTTAAGAGGAAAGCATATATATTCTTTGTAATCAATACAATCATAGATGTTTATAATGAGTATCCAATAAAGACAATTTCAATATGTTCTTAATTTACACTGGTTAAATTATGTCGATTTTGATTGAAATCAATTGAATCACAGATGGTTTGCCTCTTATTTAAGATTCTTTTGTTGGAGACAGTTTGGAAATTTTATCATGTCCATCATACTCCTTTCTAAGGTCTATCTTGACGCATATGTGTACAGGTGTCATTCTGCACTTATATCTTATCTGTTTGCAAGTTTCTTTCTCTTTTTGTTCCAGTTATTGATGGTTTGGACGGTTCCTTGTGGTATATTTATTGTTCTACATTAACGTTTTTAAGGTTGCAGTCATACCTATTTGATATTTGTTTCAGGTCTTTTCTGCTTTTGGTTTTGTGCATAAGATTGCCACTTTTGAAAAGGCTGCTGGTTTCCAGGTAAGATATCAGAAATTGGATGAAGGCATCCTTTGAAATTGCCTTGATTTTCTATGCTTCTCTCAACTTTATGACATATCTTGACAGGCATTAATCCAGTTTACTGATGCCGAGACTGCATCTTCAGCAAGAAATGCTTTGGATGGGAGGAGCATTCCAAGGCATGCACTAGTTCTGCCCATCTCTTAACATTGTGTTCATGTTCATATTTAGATTGTACTTACTCTGGAGTTACTCTCTATTTAAAATTATCTTATTTTGTATTATGATGTTTCAATTTAGGTATTTGCTTCCGGCGCATGTTGGTTCCTGCCATTTGCGTATTTCTTATTCAGCGCACACTGATCTGAATATAAAGTTTCAGTCTCATCGGAGCAGGTGATGGAGTACTTAAGAGATTGGGAATCTGATTTTTTTTGTACATGATCATGTTTATTGCTCAAGCCTCTTATACATTGTCTATTGTTTGACATTTTAGGTCTTGCTAATTGGTGTGTGTGCTTTTTGTCATCTAGGGCCTTAGTGAAGCCTGGTACACAGAATACAGATGTATTGTCATGGCCGAGTAGTAATTTCCCTAATCTTTGAGAATAGTTTAATGCATTTGCAAATGTCATTGTAGTTTGAGTTCCTTGTACATTTATTCTGAAACTATATGGAATGAAGTAATTGCTTTTTTACACAATCTATTGTCTAACACTCGGTAGAAACGTATTTGGTTTACTTTTGGTATTGTCTACAAAACTAAAATGAACATTTTAGCTTTTTTATCTAGCATAACGTTGTCTAGTGTCACACTAGTCACTTCCTTTTAAATACATGAGTGAATAATTTTGGTGTCAGTGTTACCTGAAAAACTTGATTTATAATACATGATCATATCTATAATTAAGATTATCTTTTTTGTCATTTTGTTTTGAATATGTTCTGCTTTCGGCTACAGTTCTAAAGCTTTTGTTTACTCTATTCTGCATAATGCATGAATGATAAATGTAGCTTTGTTTGGCAAACAATGTAGGGACTATACAAATCCCTACCTTCCTGTGAATCCTACTGCAATCGAGGGTGTTATGCAGGTATGTTCTTGATTCTATATGATTTTCTGTGTTTTGTATTAATGATGGTATGCTGACAAGCCATCACCTCCAGCCTACTATTGGTCCTGATGGAAAAAAGATAGAACCTGAGAGTAATGTGCTTCTTGCTTCCATTGAGAATATGCAGTATGCTGTCACAGTAGATGTTCTTCACACGGTGAGGAATTGTAATGTATATATGCTTCATTATGACGGATTCTTGTTTTATTATGTAAAATTTTCTTATCAAAATGCTGCTTCTTACCTGTGGTAGGTATTCTCTGCATTTGGCACCGTTCAGAAAATTGCTATATTTGAGAAAAATGGTGGAACGCAGGCTCTAGTTCAATATCCTGGTTTCTCATCTTCCTTGAAATGCTACTTTTTCCAAATTTTTTTATATCTCGTACACAATTGGTATTTGTATAATTCTTGTATGTTTGGATCTGCTTGCACTTGAAAAGTTCTTTATAGAAATTTTTTATGGAACAGTTGGTTTTACCTTCAAGGCTCTTTCCAGGAGTAGCAGATACTTGGACAATGTTGCCTTTACATGAAATGTTATTTTTTCTTTATTTGAGTTTAATCTTCAAATGCATCTCATTATTCTATTTCCTCTTCCTATTTGGTTTCACTTTAACCTCTTTCTCTTTCATACATGCGCTGATCTCTCTCTCTCTCTCTCCCTCATTATAAAAGAATTGCAATTGAATCCACAAAATTTCGAAACCTATGCCCTTGTATTGCTTGGGCACCTTTCTATCATCCAATTCATGAAGTGTCAAATGTTTCTACTGAAGTATCATGTCTTTTTTGTTAAGGTTGAAGCCTATGTTCTCTCTCTGAGTTATAAGTTTAGGTGTCAAAATAATTTTGGGGTACAGAAGATTCTTTAACTGATACTTTTTTCATAGCATGTTTTTATTGTGGTTACAGATGAGTACTTGAGATATTTCTGAAAATTATTTTTCTAATTGATAAGGTTTCAAGCTTGAGCGTCCTGCTAAAATGTGTTGGTATGAGGCAACTACTTGTAAGAGCCTTAAATGGGATCTATTTTGTATATCACTGGGAATAAAAGCTGATTTTTGGGATTCATATTGTCCAGTCCATTGAAAGATGATCTTTTGAACAGCTGGAGGTTTATAGTATTATAATATTAGTTTTTTTAAAAAAAATAAATTGGGACAAATGGTTTTGTCCCAAAATCATTTTTTCATATTTGACTAACTTGAATGATTCTTGGTGGAGGTAACTGATTTTATACTGGTTAAATTTAGTTGCCTTAATCATGACTTACCAGGGAGATCTTTCATACATGTTTTTGGCTCTAGATAGCAACATAGGCATCTGAAACTTTAGCTGCCATTAGGCTGGGAATGAGACGGCGAGTTGTGTCTTGAAAGGGTTATCTCTTTATAAAATTTGCTCTTGAAAAATTATTGCTTATTAACTCTTCAGTTATAAGCTATAAAGATTTGGAAGCTTATGGCCCACATTGGAGATAATCCTTATCCACTAGATTCTAGCCAGCTGATTTTCTCTTCATTTTGCAGTCCCTTTTCCGATATTCTTACTTGGACTAGTACTTGTTTACATATAGAGAAAGGAAGGAAGAGATGAAGTATGAGGTTATCTGCTTCTTTCAAAGATAACTCATCTGTGTAATTTTTTTTTTTAAAATTTTGCATATCTGACATTTCAAATATTACAACTTATGAATTTCTGTATGGCAAAAAAATTCACAGCAATTGTCTTCTGTCCAAGGTGTAAACTTTATGTATGTTGCTACTTTTTATGGGTTGAGGATACCATTCTTTTCTGCTTTTGTCATTTTGCTAGTGTTTTGTTTCTGTGAATAGTGTTGGCACATTGTTTCATTTGAATTTTGTTATTTTTTGTGGTTTATGTTAATCTTTATCTGTGACCAAATTTTATATCTATGTTACATTCAGTACTTTTCAGGTTGTACTGATGTTCATGTTATTTTCCAGATGTTACAATTGCAGCAGTTGCAAAAGAAGCTCTTGAGGGACACTACATTTATGATGGTGGCTATTGTAAGCTTCATCTATCATACTCTCGTCATACTGATCTCAATGTTAAGGTATTAATATATGCTTTTGAGTTAATGTTCATGAGAAAATTAAAAAAAAAAGGCAGCAAAAAAATTTAGACATCCTTAGAAGAAAAAGTGGATTGATTCACGATCCAATAAAGATTCAGTCCCTAAAAAGTATGCATCCTGGCACTTAAAGCCCACTGTTTTCAGTTAAATTTAATTTGATAATGTGCTCTATGAAATCTCTTTGCCAATCAGATTTATTTATTGCCGTGTGTAGGCTTACAGTGACAAAAGTAGAGATTACACAGTCCAGGATCCAAGTTTACTTGCGGCACAACATATCCCTGGTGTACCTACTGCTCCAGCAGTTTGGCAGAATCATCAGGCAGCTCCGATATATCCTGGGAGCGAGTATGCAGCTGCGGCTCCAGCACAAGGTCCTGGACAAGTGCCATCTTGGAATCCATCTGTGCAGGCAGGAACCCCAACTTATGTGTCGGTTTCTGGAACGTTTCCAGGTCAAACATACGCGGCATCTCCTGTTCCTGCTTATGCCACTGCTCCAATGCCTGCTGGTTCGTCACCTTTGTCACGACCTGCTATGTCAATGACTGAACATGGAGTGCAGCCTGCAAGGCCTGGTGGTACTTCGCCACCTGGTCATCCTCCTTACTATGTTAGATGAGTATTATCTCCTTATTTATTTCAAACTTGTTACCGGATTCTCAGCATTTGTTTGTTGTGAGTTGGCTCGCCATTACAGAAAAGAAAATTCTTAGCCCATATGGTGATTGCGAGTCATATTTTTACTTTTTCTTATTCTTTTGGATACTTGTAGATTGTCCACTGAAACTTTGCCAGTTTACCATCTGTGTTGATATTCAATGAAATGAGCTTATTTTTCTGTTAAAAAATAAACATGAATGAAAAAAGTTAGAACCAGTTTGAAATTTAGCTGCCGTAACTTTTTAGCTTCTAAAGTTAGAAACACTATTGCTTAGAATGTGGGTAACTAGTAAATGCTAGCGGTTCATATCGAAACTGTTATTTGTCAATTGTTTTGGTTGTGTTTTTAAAATTAAGCAAAGAATTGAGAGTGAAGTCAATTATATTTAGAAACTTGCAACTATCACATTTATGACAATATTGCTCTAGGCCAAGTTTATTTTCACAAGAACAGGAAAAAATTTCATATCACAATTGTAATTGCATCGACTTGAAGGGGAATAGCCTATAGCCTACTGGCTTCTTCAACTTAATTAACATTAGCAACAAATTCTTGACATGTTTCCAACTCCTTGCAACTTGAAAGAATCAAGAATGAGAATTTTTGAAAGTTTAACATATCTACCTATCTCCCAAGCAATGGGTAGGTCGGGTTTTGTAAGGGAAATGTCCTCGTAAATACCAAGAAGAATTTGAAGTTCTCTCGACACCGAGCTCAGTGGGTTTGTTTTAATGTCTGTCTTTGAGGCCTTTCTCCAAGACTGTTCTTAGAATCTTGAAATAATATTTCAGTTTTTGGTTGGCCACCCCTACTTGTTTGTCATTTTTGTTTTGTACGTTTGTGACCACCTTGTGACTGGGGGTTCTGTCAATTACTGAAATGTATAAATTCTACACTTAATCAAACTCTTCTGTGTAGGGCCCAAGACACTTCCGAAAGTGCCCTGGCGCGAAGGAGAAAAATCTCATTTACGGGAATCTCAATACCCTTCAAGATTATGGCACACCGAAGTTTTTAATTGAATAATAATATTAAATTGATGTAGTGAAGTTAAATTTATTTTTACGCAATTATAAAAAAATATTAAGTTGTCGGCACTAGTCATTCAGTTGGTAAGATATCTGGGGAACAAATTACATTCAAGTCAGACATGAGGCCAGGTTTTGATTTATAACACCAATTTAAACCAGCAATGTAAGAAGCATGTTCTGAGTTTTATAGTCGTAGAAATTTCATCATATACGGAGGAATCACGTTCTCTTGGGTTCCTGTCATGTTAATCAACCTGTAGAAACCAAAATTTACCGATGTGGACGGACATCTTTAGCTTAGTTAAAATTTGATCATACAGATTATATATTTGATGGGTAACTTCAATATTGCTCAATTTCGCATTTTGAGCTACAAATGTGATGTGCTGGTCCAAGACAGACAAACTCTGCAGCATGTGTTCTGGTACTTTTTCTCACAGTAGTTGTATATTTTTGAAAACAATCATGGAGGATTTTTAGATCCATTGAGGTTAGGTTGATGGGATATAAAAGTTGCTTTTAAATTTACTCTTAAACTGTTCCCATACATGAAGATTAGGCCAGGTATAGCTGGATTTTATGTTAAAACTGCTGCAGCAAGTATTCATATTTCCCGGATTTGACAGAAACCCTTATGTTTCCCAGTTTTTCGAGCGTCATGTAGAATCGTAACTCAAAATTTATTAACCAAATGGTGCAGTGTAACATCAACAATCGAAATCATGTCCAGAGAGGGAAGGCTGTGATTATGCATCATCTAATAATATGGATGAACATGTGTACTGAAATTTTAGCTAATGTCGCTTTCTGGGATGAGATCAGATTATTTGCTTTCACATGTTCCTGGTAAATCCAAGCACAAACAAGCACACATGTACTCTCTCTAGGAAGGTTATAGCCACCACTGAAGCCCAAATCATGGACTTTATTCTGAATATTTTGTAGGAACGTATGCTGAAAGGTGAGTTTCAGAATACCCTAAATGGTAGGCCCTATGATTCATTGTAAAAGTATGCTGATAACATGACAAATTATTATTTTGGTGTAAATTGTATTGATTAATTTCAGTTCAGAATTATATTTTTACCTTGTTAGAAATTGAACAGGAGACTAATCATCATCTGGGTATCAATTAAACATCCAGGTTTGTTTCTTTGTTGTACTTAAATCTTTCAAGATTTAACCTCTTGTCAAGGATGAATATTCGGCCACCAGGGAAATTTTAGACAGCATCCCATGTTGATATTGTCTCCCATGTCACCAGTGCTTGACTTGATTGATTGGATAAATATAAAATTTGCATTTAAACCCACCAAATTTTCTTGTTTCCCGAGCTAATTTCATTAAAAACTCTCAACAAGTCTCACAATGGTAGTCAATTTTCCTGGACAAGCAAGTTAAGGCCCACCTAATCTAAGTTCCAAGATATGTCTTTTTTCTCTTTACGAGGCAAAGTTTCAATTGATTACGGAATTTCATGTGATAAAGAATGCCAAACTTTTGGTTGCAAATAAAATTTCCTCTCAGTTAATAACTCAAGACGAGATCTTTTCCTTGCAAATCTGATCTAGTTTCTTGTGTAAAAAGTCAATGGGACCATGATCATCATTCTCTAATAACTTGTATGGCCTTAGAATTCTCATCGGTGGGATCAAAAACTGAACCAGAGATGGTCCTCGACAACAACAAACCTAAAAGTGACGTATATAATTTATGAAAATGATAGTTGTGAGTTGTAATATTCTGGCTCATTATCATCTTAATGAGAAATTTAATTTATGATCTTCTCATCTCTGACACCATTTTTACAGCAAGTTTTTGACACCATTTTAATGCAGCAAAAGGTTTTGAAACACATAGAATTAAAATCTTCAATATTACCACGGGAAAATGTTTTCTTCCGATGCACAAAAAAGCTGCACGATTCAGGTTAGATTGAAGGAAAAAGTTACAAACCAAAAGCTTTTCTTCACTTAGAAAGTGACATTGCAAAAACTAAGAACTATATATAACATGGCAATAAACCCTGTAAAACTACCTTTCCTTTTCACTCTTATTTTCAGCAAACATTGCATGCAATGGTGAATCCTCCATAACAATGACAATAGATAACCCAAAATGTAGTTAGTTCTCTGGTAACTTGTGGAGGTTCTAGATAAAAACTGGCCTTATTTTGAGTTACCAATCACAGTTTCTCCTTTTCATTTTGATTCAGAACTGCAGTACACAGAGTTGAGTAACACAAATTTTTTCATCTTTTTGATTTTTTAAATTAAACCATTGATTCGAACTCTAGATGTTTTGTACCGTATCGATAAGATTTATGATTAAGCCAACTAGTACTCGCTTATCGGTGCATTAGTGATCACACTATAGATAACCACCAGGTCAGCAAATTGCATCCTCTCTTCTCTCCATCTTTAGCATAATAAATGAGACAGCCCCATTTCCTCAATTTGTTCAAGCTACTCGTCACAAACACTAAAACAATATACATGTGCAATCATCCCATCATCAAGTCCACTTCCTTGAATAGCATTTAATACCAGTCCCACCATACAGTTATATAGACCGCATAGTCATTTTCAGTTACAGGACTTTAATAAGGGAATAACTTCTCTCACCTTTTAATATATTCATAAAAAATATCTTTATTCAATTCTTAAATTTTACCATGTTAAGAACAAGAAGGTAGCTTACTAATCAATTTTGTATCTAAACAAGATCAAAAAAGTGTAGAGTACATATTTTGTTGTACCACGACCATTTAGATGTCGACATGTGCATAATCTGGTGTATAACCACTCATTTGCAGTAATATGGACTGTCATTTTTATCTTTCTTCAGTGGAAAATTTTTAAAATCACACTTATTTTCATGGCCATTCCTGAATGGACAGCTGAAAAATTGAAAAACAACGCGGTTTGAAGCAACAAAACCGCTTGCAAAACACATTGAAACCACATTGTTTCTACAAAATCACGGTCCCAAAAACCAACTTATAGTAGTTGCATGTTTCCAACAGCTATCTCAAAGATAAATTTCAGGTTGTCAGACTTGTTTGATGTTGACTGCAAGCCCCTCTATTTATTTCCCTCAAAGCTATTTTCATTTCCTCAAACAAACTCTCGTTTTAAGGTTTGATATTTCTTGCATTCTCGTCTTAACTTTTCTCTAGCATAGCAGTAACGAAACCCCAAACGAACAGAGTATTAATGCTACTTAGTACTTATGTCACTTTTCTTCTTTCTAGCAGGAAAAATGGCTCTTTTTGGTTTTCTTTTTGTGGGGGTTTTCTCAATTGTCTCATCTGTTCATGGTAATGGAGGTTGGATTAATGCTCATGCTACTTTCTATGGAGGAGGAGATGCATCCGGGACAATGGGTATACTAGAATCTCTAAACTGATTTCATTTTTACCGTCATTCTTATCTTTTACTTCACATTTTGATCATTTTGGTCCAGGAGGAGCTTGTGGGTATGGAAATTTATACAGCCAAGGTTATGGAACTAACACTGCAGCACTCAGCACTGCATTGTTTGATAATGGCTTAAGCTGTGGAGCTTGCTTTCAGCTCAAATGCGTTAATGATCCACAATGGTGTCTTCCTGGCTCCATTACTGTAACTGCAACAAACTTCTGCCCTCCAGGAGGGTGGTGTGACCCCCCAAATCACCATTTTGATCTCTCACAACCAGTATTCCAACACATTGCTCAATATAGAGCTGGTATTGTACCTGTAATCTACAGAAGGTAACCAAAAATAAAAAACCTCCCACTTCATACATATCCAAACTCTGTTAATATCGGTCTTGCACGTGAAGAAACTCGTTCAACCACTTAATTCTAAGATAGATTATTCTTTTCTTTCCAGGGTGAGATGCATGAGAAACGGAGGTATCAGGTTTACAATCAGTGGCCATTCTTACTTCAATTTGGTACTCATAACCAATGTTGGCGGAGCCGGAGATGTTCATGCTGTATCCATCAAAGGTTCCAGGACTAGATGGCAACCAATGTCCAGAAATTGGGGCCAAAATTGGCAGAGCAATTCATATCTCAATGGACAAAGTCTCTCTTTTGTTGTTACAACAAGTGATGGTCGAAGTGTTGTGTCTTACAATGTTGCCCCTGCTGGGTGGTCGTTTGGACAGACTTACACTGGATCACAGTTTCGATATTAGGCATGACATTAATTAATTAATCAGCCATTTTAGTATAATATTAATTAAAACTAATATTAAAATGAGTTTTTGCGGTTCATGGATTATGTAATATGGCTTTGAATTGAACCCTGAATGTGGCTTTGGATAGTAACTGCTTGGAGATTAAAGAGAGAGAGGTAGATAAAAAGTTCTGCTTAAAAGCTGGTTGCTTCCAATACAAGGAAAGTATTTAAGAAGTGCTCGAGTAAAAAGCGTATTTTTATATTGCTTTTGGAATTTAGCATTGTAACATGAAGCTGGTATTAAATTATATACATGGTCACGTTTGTATCTCAGCTTTTGTTGAATGTAAATGGTAAATTTGGAAATTTCCCTTTTTTTGTGTGTGTTTTTTTTACATGAATGTTAATGGAGAAAGTATATAAAACCAAGTGAAAGCACCGACACATATTAATGGAGTAAAGGGGCAAAATAAAAGGAAAAAAGATTCATATGGGTTGTACGAATCAATATACGCTTTATTTAAAGGAGAGGGACCAGGGGTTCAGTCTTTAATATGAAGATAATTTTTCTTCCAAGTGAAAATATGAGGCATAAAATTTTTTAAATTAAAAATATAAAGTTCTGAATATAGAATTTTTATATATGAAATTTCGGATTGTTGGTGTGCAGAAGAGAAGACAACCAAACTCTAGCTGGGGATTGACATTATAAAAGACAACGTTTATATTCTGGAATGTGGCTGCCCAATGTTACATTTTATTAAATTTTGTGTTGTATTCTTTCAAGTTTTTCATCACATCTTCTAAACTTTTCATTTTTGTATAATTTTATTTCTAAAAAAAAAACAAAAAAAAACTTGTGAATGTAACCTGTAACTTGAGAATATAAATAAAAAATAAAAATTTAAGAAAAGATTTTTCGTTATGATGTCATGTGTACTCTAATTGCAGGTCTAAAGTTAAATATAGAAATTTGTACATAAATTTTATATATACAAATTGATGTAATCATATTATATTATTATTTCATATTTTGTATTAGTATTCATTGTCGATTTATTTTAAATTCTATTAAGACTTATTATATATACAATTTATTTATTTATTATTGTAATGCAGCAACACCAGCAACACCAGCTTCTGTCTTGCCTACTTCCAGTCACGCAATCACCTTCCAAAGAAAGAAAGAAACCTCTAAGCAATCACAGCAAAATTTGAACAGCAAGAAAACAAGAAAACCAATTAATCCCGAAAGAGAATTTTAACTAAGAATACTTTTTGTATATTCAAGCTATGAGAAAAAACTAACAGATGATGATTACAAGCTTAAATCAGCTCACTATATATCTATTCAGCTAGCTTCCTTATTGGTCTTCAAGAATCCAAGAATCCAAGATTCTTGATCTTGTAGTTACCTAACTAACCAACTCAATTTTGCAGTTCATTTCTAGCTCATACACTCAGCATTCTTGAACTTATAATCATGTGCATTTGATCACATTTTAACAATCTCCACCTTGATCCTATGCAACATGATTAACCTATACACTTTAATTCTTAGCTACATGCAAAGTTTCCAGCTACTGAACTTCAGCTAAGTTTTAACTTTTCAAGCTAACAAAAACAAAAAAAATGACTTACAATTACACTAATTTGTTCAATTCAGCCTACTCATTCTTGACCTTCAGCA
>JAVXUL010000021.1:1422753-1434833 GCA_035590515.1 Trichilia minutiflora | reverse complement strand
TAAAGTCGGTCCGCGGGCCGGCTCGTTTAGGCTCGTTAATTCGCGGGTCGGGTTAGGACCAGCAAAATATTGGTCCGTATAATAAGTGGGCTGACTCGGCTCGGTCCGTTTAAGTGCCGGTCCGTAGTGGACCGAGCCGAGCTGAGTCGGCCTGGTCCGTTTGACAGGTCTAAAGATTATACCTCTATGAATGCATATATCGCTTACCTTGGTTGCAATCCTATCTCCTGGAGCTCCAAAAAGCAACGTTCAGTTGCCCGTTCTACAACCGAAGCTGAGTACAAATCGGTTGCAAATGCAGCTGCTGAACTCTCATCCATTCTATCACTTCTTGTTGAGTTACATATCAGCTCCTACCAAACTCCAGTAATTTATTGTGACAATATTGGTGCCCCTTATGTATGTGCGAATTCAGTCTTCCACTCTCAAGCAAAGCACATTACAATTGAATTCACTTTGTCCGTGACAAGGTTGCATCTGGTCTTCTTCGAGTATCTCATGTGTCTACCAAATATGAACTTGCTGACGCTCGTACAAAGCCACTCTCTCGCCAGCATCTTGAGTGGTACCACCAACCACTTTGCGGGGGCATGCTATCAATCATAGGTTAATTGCTCTCCTTTGATTACTCGATCTGCTTGTACATAATTTACCGTAGCTCATCCATAGTTTAGGTAGTAATCTTTTGCATTTACTGGCTTTCATCTTGACAATTATTTTTCTTGTATCAATAGTCAGCTTTGGCCTGTATAAGAATGACTTAACAGTAATGAAAATATTTGAGCTTTTCCTTTAAATTCCACAAGGCCTCTTTGGTTGCGACTTAGAAAGAAACAGAGTAGGTAAATATGTAATCTTGCTCTCCTATAAACACGCCTATAGTTGTAAAAACGAGAGCATCACCTGACTACTTGAACTTATAAATGTAATTAAGTATCATGCCCTCGTAGAAATCCTTCAATAACGTACATTCACTGGGCCCGACATTACCTAGGCTGTTAACTAAGTCTGCGAACATATTTGGGCTCTTACAAAAGCAGGCTTATGTGTTATCAACTGAACATTGCAATATTGACAGTGCACCCTTAACTTTGGACTTCTTTTTCTATCTTAAAGCTTACTTTATCTTTATGTTTTCTCTGATTCGGATTTGGCAGGTTGTCAACCAACTCGAAGAAGCACCACGAGCTACTTCATATACCTTGGAAACAACTACATATCATGTAATCAAAGAAAAAAACAACAGTTCCCCCGAAGCAGTGTCAAGCTGAATATCGATCACTAGCATTCACATCAGCGAAATTATTATGGATCACCTGTTTACTAAAAGATATTGACATTCCACTTGAGCACTCACCACTCTTTTATTGCGAAAACATAAGTTCTGTTCACATGACCAAAAATCTTGTCTTCCATGTTTGCACCAAACATATTGAGCTTGATTAAATATTGTTCGAGAAAAAGTAGCTGAAGACTTTCTCGTTCCCCATTATGTTCCATCTCAACTTCAATTCATGGACACACTCACCAAACCATCAGCAAAGTAGCCTTTCTTTTTCTTGAGTCACAAGCCGGGCATAGATTCCCTAACATTGCCCACCTTAAAAAACTGACACACTAACCAAAACATCAGCAAAGTAGCCTTTCTTTTTCTTGAGTCACAAGCTGGACATAGATTCCATAACATTGCCCACCTTAGGGGGCTGATAAGGTTTAACAATATGAACATGCATCAAACGAGTCCAAGTCAGCACTCACTTCATAAAACAACTAAAAATCATCCACGACTTCAAAAATTAAAATATAATATTTATTGTCTTCTCACCAAATTAGAATTAATCAGCTATGGTTCATTCTTTAAGTTTTGACTCACGACAATGTAAAGAAATCAGTCAAGATCTCCTCAGTAACTTCGATATCATTCTTTGTCTAGTAGGAAAATAATTCTATTTATTCTTCCCTTATAAAAATATCCTTATACACATGATATATAATACTTCTAGTAATTTTTTTTTTATATAAAGAAAACTTTTATATTTAATTATTATTAAGGTGTTTAGTCAAATACGAGATCGATGTATTTTTTAAGAGCGGAACCTCACGAATCACTTAGTAACCAACCTTAATTATAGAGTGCATACATATGTAATAATATTAAATATAAAATAAAATTTTGACACGATCCTTTTACTATTTCAATAAAAAGAATCTTATAGCAAAAATCAAATCTAGATAACAAAAGTGGCTCAAATTTCAACCCACCATGCCATTTGAGGGGGCGGGTAAGTTGTTTGTTTATAATACGTCTAACACACATTGAAGCAAAATCGAACATATAATAGGCTAAATCCTAGGCTTCCTAGCCGAGGAGCCAAGACTCTGAATGAAAGGGCAAAATGAATCAATATTGTTCCACAAGTAACAAATCTGTATGGCGATCTCCTATTGACGAAAACCATATATCAACTTTTACAATAAATATTTAATATACAGGGAACGACAAATATTATTATAGTTTTATTAAATAACAATTATCTCTCTATTTTATTTTTTATGACAAATTCTCTCATAAAATTTGAATATTATGACAAATACCTTTTGTTAAATTAATTTTTTTAATTTTTTAACATAAAAATTATTATATCTCTAACCTTTATACAAGTATGAAAATAAAAAAAAAAAATATAATTTATAAATTTTTTATATCTGTCAAAATATAAGTTTTTTAACTAATTATATATAATATTTTAATAATTATTTTATGTATTTTCTAAATTTATATTTTTATAAAGGTTAAGGATATAATAATTATTATATTATAGAAAAAGACAAAAAAAAAATTAGATAAGAATATTTGTCATAATTTTCAAATTTCAAAAAAAAAATTATCACAAAATATTAAATAAAAGATAATTATCATTTAATAAAATTATAAGAATATTTACTATTCACTTTTAATATATATTTTAAAATATGTTGGCTTATTTAGCATATAACATTGTACATATACAGAATTTTAGCAAAGGTCGGTTTGCTTGTAGTGTAGTATAACCAATATATTCCTCCCCACCTTTAGGAAAATTTATTCAACTCGATGGTTTAATTTAAAATTTTGATTATTAAATTGAATATAATTAATGAATAAGAATTTTTTAAAACTTCAGGGGGACATAAATTAAATTAACTAAAAATAATTAATATAAATTTAAAAATTAAAGAAAAAAAAAAACAGAAACAAGGAACAGAAAAAGGGGACAAGGTTGGGCATTGAAAAATTGAAATGCGAAACTCACGTTGCCATCCCTATCAAGAATACAAATCTACAAATTATTTATATAAATTAATATGATAATGTAATATAATGGTCATATGTTTTATATTTTTACGAAAATCAAAACAATAATTATATATATATATATATATATATATATATGATAATAATATAATTTTTTTTCTCATCACTTTGTTTAAGAATTTTCTTCTTATTATTATTAAAGTGATCATGTGTGTCTGCGAAGAAGTTTACAAGAAACAAAGATCTTAAATTCTAATCTAATCATTAGAGTAATCAATCAGTTGCCTATGGGAGAATTGCTAGTAGAATGATCCCATATTTTACATGTATTTTATCTTTTTCAAATATGATCACCATCTTTGGAATACTTGGAGCAATTTTCTCAACAATCAAACACTAGACATCATAGTGCCTTCATAATAGATCAGGGCTTATTATCTCTCTTTCTCTCTCTATGTATTCTTCAAGATGCAGTGAACATTCTCCCTTGAAAATTTTAGATCTTTTTTTTGTATATATAAAAAATCTTAATTTATTAAATCGGATAGTTATTACATCTTAAGTGACAATTCAAATAAATGTAATAACTCAAATAAAAATCATAACCTAACCTCTTGACGTTTTAATAAAAACTCTTAATTATTTAAATTTGAGATCATTACAAGCCTTCTTCAATGAACTTTATCATCAAACTACCTTAATTGTTTTTTTTAAGATCGTATCGCATGTAGTAATAATTATATTTCTTTAAATTAAAATAAAAAGTTTTGAATTTTTTTTTAAAAATTATTGATTCGGCAGCTAGTGGGTTAATCGATCGCAAAATGCATACAAAAGTCGTTTTCCTTATTAAATATACATAAAAGAGAAACGTAAATATATATCATTAATTTTGTTGAAAGTAACGAAGGCACTTTCACTAAATAAACTAAGAGTAGATGAGGAGAGAGTAATTAATTAATAGTCTGACTGATTGGTTGAGTGGAGCGTTTAATTGATTAATTAGCATTAATATTAAAATTATTCATATCCTTTCAACAATGTTAGCTGAAAATGACTGGATTTGGGCAGAACCATCTCCCTTCGCTTAATACCATTTTGTCAATTATTCGTATCTTTTGTAAGTTGAAGAAAATTATACTCTCTCTCTCTCTCTCTAGAATTTGTTATGTTAAATTTTTTATATTTATTATTTATAATAATTTTTTATATTTAATATAATAATTAATAATAAATTTTAATATATTAAAAAATTTAACAAAAATTCTGAAAATACTCATTAGTAAAATTCATTGATTAATTATAAAACAGAGAAAAAGACACATGCAAAATGTTATATATCAACTATTAATATGGTTGTTGTTATGATGATATGTCGATTTTTTCCAACACTAATATATAAAAATACATACATTTAATGGTATTAATTAAAAAAAATTAAGTGCAATGAATGTATCATACTATTTACACGTCTATTTAATAAAATTTAAAAAGATATATATTTATTTTAAAATTTATTAATTATAAAAATTATAATTACAAACACATAATACGTTTTTAATTAATTGAACTTAATTAACAACATCGTCATCGAAGACTTTTTAATTAGTCAAGAGAAAAATAATTTTTTGTAGTCAATGGTCAAATTATCCACCGCAACTTTAATTACTGCACAAATTAAATGAAGATTGTCAGATAATTTTTTTCCGGGAACAAAAACAGAGAATCCGCGTGAATTTATTGGTATATGTTATCACTGTGTGCCTATATATATATATATATAATTTTTTAATAAAATATTAATTCTTAAAAATAACACCTAAAGATGTAATTTGGTGTTAAGAATGTGTTGAATAGCCTTTTAGCGTTAATTTCGTGTTTGAATTTTAAAAATATATTTTGTTATAATATTAAAAATAAAAATTTTGAATTTTATTAGTTTTATTTTTATATCTTTAAAATAATTTATAAATAGATTAAATATTATATAAAATGACGTACTTTATTTTTTGTTTAACTAAATATTATGAATTGAAAGAACAAGATTGGATTTCTCAGTTTTAAAAAAAATTCTTAAAAATATATAATCTCATATTTATTCATATATATATATAAGATTAAATTAATATGATTTGATTAGAGATATATTCCTTGTCGGAAGCAACAATGAATGAGGATAACATATATATATTGTTAGCTTTTTCATTTGTTCTTTAGTTTATTCACTAAGGGTCAGATACATTGTGTCAATGAACTGAAATGATTTTATCACAAGTCGTCACTAAATTGCCAAAATTCGGACTAATGCACGTACGAATTTCTTTGAAAAGTAAATTCGGTCCAAACCAAAAAATCTCATAAGGGTGTAATTTTATATGCAAAAATAAAATGAAATTGATAATTATGATAATAAATTATGAATGTTACAAAGTTTTAATTTGATGGCCAATAGGTCCAATACAAACGGCTATATGTGTACAGTTATTGCGTTATCTAATTAGGTATACGTTAATTTAATTTATTAAAATTAAAGTTCACATTTGATTAGATGAATCGAGACACAGTAGAAAATTAAAGTGGGGTACGTATGGTGATTTTGACCCATAATGACTAAGTGCAGTACCAACACAGCTAGATTAGTATCGTCAGTTCTATATCAATTATCAATTGTCGAGTAACTATCCAATTCCTTGAATTTTTGACTGTAACCCCTTTTTTGTGAAACAATTAATTAATAACAGTAACAATGGAGGAGTATGAAGGTGTCAGTGTAAGCTTCTGGATCGTTTAATTGATGGTAAGATTAGTTTTTTCTTAATGCATGTGAAATGGATCGCGGTTATGGCTGTGCTCACTGTGTTGCTTCTACTGCTGCCACCATTCTTACCACCACTGCCTCCTCCACCCACGGTGCTTCTTTTCTTCCCGGTAATCTTGATGATTCTACTCGCTCTCTTGGCCTTATCTCCATCATTACAGCTTATGATCATATCATAAACTAAACAAATGTTGTCCAAAGTTTAATTAGGGTTTTTCTGTTTGTTGATAGATGCAATTTGCTCTTTTAATCTTAGTTTTGTTATTATAATAAAATATTGTTTTTAATTTGTAAGTCAGCATATGTATAGCAATG
This sequence comes from Trichilia minutiflora, assembly GCA_035590515.1. NCBI lineage: Eukaryota > Viridiplantae > Streptophyta > Magnoliopsida > Sapindales > Meliaceae > Trichilia > Trichilia minutiflora. The sequence goes on along the minus strand of JAVXUL010000021.1, from coordinate 1,428,405 downwards.
AGATCAAGCTCCAAAAAACGACTTGTTATCAAATTCAAGTTAATTAGTTATATCAATCTGAAGGGAGAGGGAAAGAAGTCAACACAGAACCAGAAGCAAATTTGATTTCTCAAAATGGGTCCTTTTTCTTTCTTTATTTGGTATCAATATATATACAGATATATAATTGACGTAGCCTTCATAATTAATTTCATTTCTTCTCTCCCATTTTCCAATTCTTTCATAAATTAATCGATGGAAGGGTTAAACGAAGCGTTCTGGGCAAGAAAATTTTCTTGTTTTTCATCTGTTAAAGTCCTTGCTCTTCATCTAAGGTCAATTTCATACAATTTATTATTATTATTATTATTATTATTATTATTATTATTATTATGTCTTAACTTTAGTAAGATGTTTTTCGGAATTATAGGACAGTCTCATTACTGTACCTACTTTTTTCCCGCCCACATACACACACTTGTTCTTCGAAACTATCGATCATCAATTTAGGGAAGCTCTATTTTCTATGCAATTTATATTTTAGAAGAATTTATTTCATCTTTTCTTTCTTTTCTTTGTTGTAATTTTTTTAGAGATGAAATTCTTTTTGTATTGAATATCTTTTTGAGTACTGGTTACTATGTTGATAATTATGTTACTACACAATATCAATATAAATAGAAACAATAACAACTTACAAAAGAATAGCGTGGTTAGGAATACAAATTTTTGTATGCAAATTAATGTGATGTGGTAATATTAGTTGTCACATGGTTTATATTATTTATTCTTATTAACTGAATTATTTTTTTATTAACTAATGGTATTATACCACATCAATTGTGGACAAAAATTTGTAAAAGAAAATTGTATTTTTTATACAACTTTTTAATTAATTTGCATAATATCTCATAATAGATATAATAGACACTTTACAGGACCAGAATTTGAGTGATAGTAGATTTGTAGTAAGATGGTAAACACTTTCTAATGATTTTATATCATCAGGGTTTGAGTAAATGCAATGGTAAATTCATGTTTACTTGAATTTAGTTTAAGGGATTCTGCACTACTTCTACTTTGAATTTAGTATAGAGAAAATTTACGCGTATACTCAAGTTTACTTATTTATTATTTTATTTCTGTTGAAAAATATACTAACTACCATTTTTCCCTAGTTTGAGAGCTAATACCTCTTAACACTCTTCTACTTTTTGAAAAACTACCTAAAATTCTCTTGACATGATTGTATTTCATTAATTTTTAATGCTTGATCAAGGGAGTCTGGGATAGTTTTTCAAAGAGCAGTGGAATATTAGAGTATTAGCACCGTCCCCGTAAAGAAACAACAAAAAGCAAAAAGGAAAGCCAGCAGGCCTGGAGACCAGAGGCAGCAAAGAATCATCAACAGAAACGATAACATGGAAAGCTATTAGCATCTTTAGATAACATCCATTGAACCTCTTCCGATGGGAAATCCCACCACCAGTAGCGGAACCAGCAATCTAAATTAGGGGGTTAAAATAAAATTTTATTCATTTTAAAAAAGAATTTTAAAAAAATATTTTATTCATTAATTTAAAATTTTGGGGCCATGGCCCCTCGTTATTATGCTGGCTCCGCGCCTGCCCACCACGTGAAATCTTTGCAATGGAGGCCAATGATAGCTAAAGAATTGACCACTTGATTATTCTCTCTAAATGTGTGGAAAAACATGAAGTGCATGGCATTTGTGAACTGATGACAATTATACCATTTGCTCCTAATGCCCGACGGAAGAGGAAAACTTCTCTTATGCATCAAATTTATAACTAACATGGAGTCACTTTCCAACCCAAGAGTATTCCAACCCTTAGAAGCCGACATCTTTATGCCAAGCACAATTGCCATGAGCTCTGCTATACATGCTAATTAGTTACTCAACGGCATTGCAGACCCAGCTATAAATTCCCCTGCTTTATTTGCTGAAAACCACACCACAAGCTACCAACCCTAAAGAACCTTTAGAGGGGCCATCCGTATCGACCTTCAACCAACTTGAAGTCGTAGGCTTCCGAAATTGAAATCCTAGGGGCTCGCCCTTGATGAAACCGAATGCCAAGAGCACTCAAATTATCTCGAACTCTTCAAAATTCACCAACCCCAGATAAATTTCGCCATAGTAACAAATATAATCTTCACACTCGCTTTGACCTGCAAATAAAGAAGGAACTATATTCTCCCACCGAAGCTTCCTCTGACATATAATAATAAGTAAATAAATGGTCGACGTTAGCCAAATGTGAGTTTGGGGCTGAACAGTTTTTGAATAATAAAACTTCAAAGAGAATAGATTGAGCCCGTATCCAAGATCGAAGTTTGCAATTTTGTCGTTAACCAATCCCAAAATAGCAGAAGCAAAAGATCACGAAGAGAATAGTTCAAATTATAAAACCTAAAATATAAATAGTCTTTTGTGTAATAAAATATCAAATATATTTGATAATCTAAAGCAGTCAATTATATATGGCACAAGTTTAATAATTTAATAAAATATTATAGATATTTGACACTTTTTAAAAAGTGTCAAATATAAAGTGTCAATTATGCCCATTTTTCTCGCAGTGAAAAATGAAAGCCTAAGGCATAGCAAAGCCAGCTAAAAAAGAATTACAATGATCCTGAAAAACACCAACACAGGCTGGAATACTTGGATTATATTTAAAGATCTGACCTATGTTAATTTTAATCCATCCAAAAAGGGGGCACAAAATTAAATCCCTCAAGCTAAGGAACCCTAGATCGGAGTCATTTCAAGGTGCGCATTAAAGGTCATAAAAATGTTGAACTTGACCGGGATAGACATAGTCTAGAGAGCGGATTAGATTTTCACAATGGCCTCACAAGCAGGAACATCTTGGAAATTCAACAAATTGTGAGAGAGTTAAATAGAGTAAATAATACAATTGCAAGATAGAAGCCAAAGATTCAAAACCTGTAATGGGAAAGATTTGTTGGAGAGAATATGTCAAAAACGTCTATTCACTTTTAACGAGAGTAAGGGAGCAATCAAGAAGCCTTACAATCCATTTTCTAAAGGTGACAAGGATAGGAGCAATGGAAACCGATATGGACAAATTGACCCCTCTCAAGAGAAGGTCGAACAAAGTAGATATATAGAAACCAAAATAATTCTTGCTTCAAATTGCCACTTGACCTAAAAGGTTATCTTGAAAGTAAGAGCCTAAACAATTGTATTTAAATGGCTTAACATTTTTCTTTACGTGTCAATTCAATTTATTTAATATGCTTTGCAAGCCTACTCTAATAATATGTCGAATTGCTATTCGACCTAAAAGTTTAATTTTGAAGAAAAGAACAATTGTATTAAATAGTTTAACAATAACATTCTCAATTATCTACCTAAACCCATGTTTGAGTACGGGTTAAGCATTTCTTATATGATAAATATACGTAATCATTTTTATGTTCATAAATTACTGTAGGAAAAATACCAAGAATTCACTTCTAACTCCAAAAGCTAAAAACTAAATAAATAATTGTTAATCAACGTTCTAGAGAAACAAAATTTTAGTAAGCCAAAAGTCTAGCATGTTAGAAACTTTATAAGTCTAATCCAACTAAATCTTAATCAGCAAATTATTAATAACTGGTGGTTAGCAGTCCTTTGTTAGTAAACTCAAACATACCATTAAAATGTTATAGATAATTATAAGCTGTGAGTTTTAATAGAAAATTTAAGAAAGGTGTAAGGTTGATCATAATCGTTGTATCAATAATGATGGATAAACTAAAGAAATATATAAAAATAATGTACTATAAACTAAAGATATTTATATCGAACAACACTAAAGTTTACTCATGTTCCATTGTCATTTGTGAATTCCATGTCCAAATCCCTTACATGTCATAGAAATACCTCCCGTAAAACTTTTAGAAAACTTGAATTATGAAGTTTATCTAATTGCAGTTTTAGACTGACATAAATGTATTTTAAGAAGTAAAGTTATTCTCGTGATAAAAGTTTTATGATGCAACGGAAGCTTGGTAGACCTATAATGACCCAATTTTGATGAGAGCAGAGACTGGCATTGGGGTAAAAAAGGGTCTAAGTAAGGAGTTGCTTTTGGTAGACTTTTAAAGATGATTGAGAAGAGGAATGAACCAAGTCTCATGTCAGAATAGGAAAAAAAGTGCTTGGTCTATATATGTAGAGTTACAACCAATATATTAATGAGACTTTTTAGGATAAATTTTGTAATATTCTGTATCTATAGTTAAGGGTATTTTTGATATTCTTATAACGTGCATATCTTGGTATCGTTAAAGTCAATAATATTATGAGGCTGAATATAAAAATTTGGAAGTATTAAAAAGAGAAAAGAATAGAAATATACATCAGAAACTGAATGAAAATTCAACCACAACAGAATTATAAGGCAGACGGCATTCATTTGAACGAATGAATTTACTCAAACAAAAGGTATGACTTGTTTGACCAAATTAATGGCCCAAAATTTTTCAAAGAGCCATGAAAACCTCAGTCGAACAAGTTCATTAATTTATTCAAATCAACATTCGATCGAATAAATGGCTTGATTCATTTGAACGAAGAAGTAACTAAAATTTTTTCAAGGATTTGTGAAATCCTCAGTCAAATGAAGGGATCGATTCATTCAAATGAACTATAATTTGTTTGGTTGAATGAATTAGTCGATTCGTTCGATTGAATTGCTCAAATTTGGGTAAAATGATCATTTTTGTCTATTCTATAAATTTTTTTCTTTATAACTCAATGATATTTTAGTAATTTCATACTTTATAGTATAAATATAGGTCAATAGTGGCCAAATTCATTCAATTTTCTTTCTTCTTCTCTTTTCTTCACATTCTCCTCTTCCCCCACCTCTATGATTTTCTTTTTTCTTAATTTCTAATTAATTTATCCTTGATATGTCAATCAAAATCACCTCCCCATGACTTCCTTTACACCCTACAATCTTTGTTTCGTCAATTGAAATAAGGAAACAATGAAGAGAAAATTAGGATTTTAGAGTTTAACACGAGTTTTTAAGCGACTAACACCATATACAATGATCATAAGCTTTTATCGACTTCTTGATAAGCTCATTATATTCATTTATACGTTAGATTTTTATTTAGATCAATTTTGTAATTATGATTACTGTACATCCGCTAGTAATTCAGCTTTCATATTATAAATATTCAAGTTATAATACATTATTTAGGATGTAGAATAGATGGAGATATGATTAGACGGCTAGAAAACTCAAATTTGAAAGAGTGTGTTTTATAAATAGTAAAAGCTACTGTTTTATTTAGAATCTACTGTTCATGGATCGATTTTGATAAATGAGATTGAACGATGCTAGTTAGATCGTTAATTGAATGAGTTATAAGTTTAAATCAACTTTAAATTATTAGGAATCGATTAAAAGACTGAAAAATAAAAAATAGTATAAACAAATACAAACGACTATAGAATACTTGGATTAGGATCCATTCATGTGCATATAGGTTGTATTGTATTATGAAATTCGAGTATTAATGAGATTGTTGGTATATGTGTGTTCTAAATGACGACGTTCGAGAGAGAGACGATCAAGAGATGTCATAGTGTGAGTGGAACTTTCTTATTTTTTTAAAATCCTT
>JAVXUL010000021.1:1400968-1422743 GCA_035590515.1 Trichilia minutiflora | reverse complement strand
TAAATCCTTTTATGATGTTTTAATTCCAAGTACTTTAAACGTTTCTAAAATTTAAACTTTTCTTTATTTTTTATGTTTATAATTTTATATGCATGAATGATTTATAATGAATTTTATTTGATATATGAAGCCAAGAGGCTAATATACCCATGATGTAAATTGATTTATTTTGATTTCATTGTGGCTTTGAATATTGTTTTCAGAAATTATATTATTGATATATATTTAAATATAAAAAATGGTTTTACTTGAATCTGGATTGGATTGCTTATGGTTTGTTGAGATGATATGGTAATTGGCCAGATTATACATTTTATTTTATGATTATACGGCTAAGTAGGCCAATACTATAGCTGTATGAGTAAGTAGCCTAAGTACGAGTCGTGGTAGAGGTCGTATTAGGTGAGTGTATATTTAGTGGGACTGGTATAAAGGAGATGATAATCTCATTTGTGATAGAGTATCTATCAGTCAAAATTATCAAAGACAATCTCGTGAGATTTCACAGACTACTTGAAGTCAAACGTCAATGATGGATACTATTTTTGAAATTTGCACACATATTTTTATTTTGTAAAATTAATAAATATTTATTTTACATTCATAAGTTTAAATGCATATAAAATCCACTGACGGCTCAGGATTATACTTAATCAGTGTGATCACTAGGAAGTATGATTAGGCTTAATAATTTTCTTTTGAATACAAGCAATGTATTCACAATATTGATAAATGTTTTCAATCTCGTAATGAAATAAAGGTTTCTTTCTAATACTTTTCTTGCATATATTTATACACTTTTTCATTTTATTTTCACTCACTAAAAATATAATAGTATGGTCATCCCCTTTTTTTCACTCATAGAAAATTCTAGAAATAGCTAAGATACTTTGAGGTTGGTAATAGCCTTTAGAACTATGACTATAGGTATAATTTATATACTCGACTCACATTCATTTCTTTTAAGTCTACTGAGAGAGTTGTATACTGATTTTGATTTTTTTTATTTTCAGAAACTACTTAACTTTCGTGTAAATTTTAGTATTTGCTCTTTGTAACAAAATGATGTATTATTTTATTTTTTTTTCACATGATGACATGTGATTTCAATTATAATGATTTGAATGTATAATTTAGAAATGTATGGTTGATTTTGATTAAATATAGTTTGAGAAGTTCGGAAGAAATATTAGAAGTGTTTTATATGCGTTTTCTGAAAAACAACTATCATTATAGCCTTGTAGGTTTTCAATATGCGTTTTGGATTTAAGAAATGTATAGTAAAAATCTAAAACAATTGTCACATGTGAGTTTCGCGGTCAGAGGCGTGACAGTTTTGGACCCATTACCAAAATCAAAACTGTGAGGTCCCAAAGGTTGAATCAAAGTAAATAATATCATTGATAAGTGTTGAGCTAGGTGTTATAATATAGAATTAGAGCTAACTCTCCTCCAGTACAATAACGGTGATTTAGAGACAAACCAGACGAAAGCTCAAACTCTTAATAAAGGTAAGGAGCGATATCGGAACAAATAAAAGACTAATTAAAGAGCGGTTCCTAGTAAGCTTCTAAGGATAGTTGGGGATATGAATGAATTGAGTCCTATATCAAAATAGAAGAGAAAGTTCTTAGTCTATATATATGAAATTAGAACCAATGTATCAACGAGATCTTTTAGGATGGATTTAGATCTATTACCAAAAACAAAACTAAGAATAAAATCGTGAGACCCAAGAAATTGAACAAAAGCAGACAATATTTTTTATAAATATTAAGTCAGGTGGTACATACATAATCTCACTTATGAAATAATCATAATAGCATAAACAATCATCGATCAATAAGTGGAAAAATAATAATGTGACTAGTTAAAACAATAACTATGAACAATGAGAGAAAACTTTGATTTCTCATTAAATTTCTAACTCAACAAATTCGAGGAGGGTTAATTAGGTTTTAAATAACTTATTGCAATTCAATACTAGATTTATATAATTAACTAACCCAAAACGGTTACAACTCTTTGAGTAAAGCTTGAATCTCCACCAAAAGCGAAGAAAAGGTGCTTTGTCAAAGTTGGAAGGTCATCTCGAACTCGAGTAAGGACATTTATAACATAACAGTTATCAAAGGTGTCAGTTGAATCATCTATAATAACTTTACAACGGCCAAGTTAGGTAAGTGAAAGTAAAAACGCAGAAAGAGCGAGCTCGAGAATTATTTTGATTGTTTAACATCATCTTAAGAACCAAAAATTTTATACTTGCGACCATCATTACCTTATATAAGCGTGAGAAAAGAGAAAATGGTCTTCATTGTTAGAACTACAACAATCAACGTGAGACTTCTATTAATAAAATAAATTTAATTCAATAATTCAGTAGATAAAAAGAATACAATAATATTCTACAATAAAGAAAATTATTACAGAACGTATGATAGAAGTTTGCACGGGTACAATGTCCTAAGACAATATGTCTCTCCTTCCCGAATTGCTTGAAGGACAATGGAGTCTATCTCCCAAGATTCAACTATCAATTCTTTGAAATTGAAGTAATTATAATTTGGAAGTCAGGTAAAGTACAGTATTTTTTCTTCTTTTAGACAGACTATTTTTCCAAAGCAAAAAAATCGTATTAACTTGATATGTTATATTTTTTTTTATACACAAATTATTCAATAAATATAACTCTTGAAAGAGTTATAATTTTTCATAAAAATTACAACCTTTGAATTTAAATATATAAAGGTATAATATTTCGTAGAGTTATAATTTTTCAGAAAAATTATAACGTTTAGTAAAGTCACACCACTTCTGAAAAAATACAACCTTTAAAAAAAATAATAAAATATATATATATATATTTAAAATATAAACTGTCTAAGTAAGCTAACCCGAGTCCAAGAGTCCTAAGACCCAAGGTCCAATATTTGATATTTAATATATATTTATATGGATATGAGTGGGGTGTATATAGGAGTTCCAATAAGACCCACCTAAGCCTTATTGGCCAATCAAACTCCCTTAAAGTGGAATTATATAAATACTATATACAAAAGCTTCTTTTTGTCAATGTAGGACTTTGAGTTAATTTATTATTCAAACACATACACACCAATAAAAAGCACGATAATATTAAACTAATACGATATATGTTCCTTAAATCTACTTGGTTATTAGATATGATGTCACATCCAGGTAGTCGGGATCGTGATGACATGGAGGTAGGGATATCTCACCCCCACAAACCTTAGACAGACGTCACCGATAACTTGTAATGCAAATACAAAAAACCCCAAATCATAAATAGTACTTAAAGCTCTCTCCCGATCAAATCATCAATCGAATCGAGCAAACGAAATCTCTAGAGTGTATCTCATGATGAGTACATAAGATTTGTACAAGAAACGAGACTTTAAACGGTTGAAAAATGAAAAATTTAGAGAAAATGAAAAGAAAATAGAAATAAAAGCCAAAGAAACATCACTCACGGGAAGAAGCTTTCTGTGCACAAAAATGACTCAATTTGACTTGTTTTCTCTCAAATATAGATTAATGAATGAGTAATGACCGAATTGTCCTGGAGTATTTAAAAAAAAAAAAAAGAAAAATGTTAAAATAAGGGCAAATGTGACTTTCCTGTCTTCTGCACAACCTTTAACTTTTAGATTGTGATTCTCTCTCCTGTGACCTCGGATTTGACTCAAATTTATTTCTTTGAAATCCTTATTATGTCTTCTTTTTGTAGAAACAAACGAATCGTCATTTAGACTTCCAGATCAACAGGAATTTAACTCGAAACCTTAAATGCGCAAATGAGATTTTTTGAAAAAAATTGTCAAACCTATCAATTTTTCATCGATTCGAACTCCTCACAAAATAATCGATAATATAGAGGTATTAATATAATGCTGAGCACCCGAACGCGTATTATATAAACGACAAAAAATGATTAAATTAGCTTTGTTTTATATATGGGGTGTTACATGTCAGGTAGTTGTGAGGTTAGTGAGAAGATACGTAGGACCTGTACGAAGTAATGGTAAGGTAGAAAGTAAGCATACCTAAATGCTTGAATGAATGAACGAGTTTGTGTGAGAGTGATAGCCAGTTGGTTGGCAATGGAGAAGTGATATGCGGAAATTAATTCAAATTGTGATGTTGTTTAATCCATTAATGATATATTATTTGTGATCACCAACCACTGTTATCTATTGGGTCCATGGAAATGGTTCTTCATTTAAAAATTGGCTTCAAGAATCAAACACGTGAGAGAGAGGACAGTCTTCATTATTGTTGAAATTGTAGGAAATGATTCTGGCAATGGAGTGCTATGCGTTAAGAATACTAAACTCAAGCCCACTATCTACTTGATGTTGGACTCGAAGCAAGATAATTGTGAGAAAACAAATAAGCCCAACAAAAGTACACAAACCCAACATCGAATGGATTTCAAGTCCGCTTTATAACACTCTTGCGGGGTTTTGCGAAATTATTGTACGACCCTTCTTTGGTAATGCAATGTCGTGTTACTTGTGCCCATCAATTGAATAGAAAATCTCACTTTCATAACCTGAAAAGTAAAGAAATTCAATTTTCCTGAGATGACGCAGAGGCCCAATAGAAGGCTACTCAATCTTTCCGTCTTCCAGCTTCTTGACGAATATGTTCTTGAATCCGTACGTGTATTGAGTCTTGGCGATCCCACCTCGATCGTAGTCACGAGACTGCATAATTTTTGTATTAATTTTAAATCGTGATCAATGAATGTACTTTGATTAAGTTCTATAAATTACACAAAGAACAATATCAAGAGTTATGTATATCGGATGAAAGTGACACTTACGTATATTTTGAAGGTTTCCAGCTGTGTACAATCTGCTAGGAAGACAAGCAGATTTGCGAGCTCGTATTCCTTGTTTAATGGACCGAACCAACAGATATTCTTGAGGTTTGTAGAAGCTATCCAACGTTTTTCATTTGTGGAATATTCTATGGCTAAGAACTTTGCAAATTTCATGCATGGAGACCAGAAGATATCAGAAAATTAATAAGAATCAATTGTGTTAAATATGAAAAATAAATAAATAAAAACGAGATGATATATTACCCGAACGAACCAATAAGCCACACCAAGAAGCTCAACATGAGCAAGTTTTTCATCAAGCAAAGCTTTCACATAACCAACCCCTATGTTATCAAAAGAATCATGAAAAATGTTAGATTCAATAAGGAACCTAAATCACGTCCTATACAAATCCACTTCAAACTTCTAAAATACCTGATCGAAACCAAATTCGGAGCATCAACTATTTCCACCAACGTATATGCTGAGGACTCCTAACAAACGTAAATTCCTTAAGTCACAGTCCGAAAATCTTCAATCGTTAAGCTCTCCAGAAGCTTACATTTCAACCGAAGTTGGTCTACAATCTCATCGCTAAGCTTGCAACACCATAGACGGAGAGATGGAAAAGAAGGAAAACCCTGGAAACCCAACGGAGGATTTCGGAGCCGAGAAATATTTGTTTCAAAGATTGATTGTTTGTGTAAAACGGAGGTGGGAAATCAAAGATTGTATCAGGAAGTGGGGAAGTTCTGAAAACAAAAATGAAAACTTTAACATGGCGTGCAAGAGAGAATCAATCCAGTTTTGGACGAGGTTGGTGTCGATGTCCCCGCGGACGGTGGTAGAGATGGAAAACGTTTGCAACTCCTGTAAACGGTGGCGTTCAAGGATTTTTTCGAGGAAGGAGTAATCGATCATGCCGAGAGGACAATATGGGAGGGATTCGTAGTGGATTTTGGTGGTGAATTTCCTGAGATGGAGCCGTCTTTTGGACAGGATACTTGTTTGAACAGCTGATTTAGTTGTTGTCAGGAATGAGAGTATTTGGTACAAGATTTCGTCTGGTAATTTTCTGATTCGATCTAGTTGATCCATTGAAGATGAACTAGAAGGAGACACAATTCGGAAGAAAATCAGAGGTGGTAACAAGGGATATGATTATGGGATAATTAACATTCGGCTGTCTGAGTGACTGTTTTTCTAGAAAAATACATAGCCTTTTCCCTTGTGTAATAGGTCCTCCAACTCTATGAAATGACAAAATAGACCTTGTAATATTGAAATTTGACCTAGGTATCTATTTTTTTTTTAATCAAACAAAAGCTTAATTTATTCTCTTTGCATTTACAATTATATATATAAATGTATACCTGAAATACTTTGGGCTGTATATATAACTGCTATTGCAAGCTCGTGTGAAGTACTCTTCTTTCTATTATATGATGGTTTCTTAATTACCACATATACGAAAATCATATCTGAAGAAAGCACTTTCAGTAAGAGTATTCTCTTTGAAAAAATATTTTTCTGGATGTGCATTTTTACCCTCATTTAAGTTTCTCTTTTTATTTTCTAACTCTGTTATATGTACACGCAATGGAGACAGAAGACTGAAGACCCTCCAAAAATAAGAAAGGAGGAAGATCGATCATATACAGAACCAGAAGAAATTTATAATTAATGTACAATAAATGTGGCATAGTGATTTGACTAGATATATGCATGCATGGTATTGAGCTGATCTTTAATTTAATATCACACACAAACAAGCACTTGAATGAGAAATCAAAGAATCTGCAATTTGTCAGCGAATCTATTGAATCCTATATATATACATATTCGAAGCTCCTTTAAAATTATGGTGTTGCTGTTATATTTTTAAGTAAATCTAAAATGTATTTACTAATGTTTTTATTCAAATAATCAATGAAGCTCAATTAATTTCAATTATTTGAATTTGTGAGTCCAGATGCTTTAATACTATGGGATTCTTGTCCTGGTTAGAGCTATTCTTCAACTGACGTGCTCCAATTCTTGTCTTAGAGTGATTTGTAATTTATGTGTTTATTATTAACTGAAATCTTGATTTTTTTAAAGACCAAAGTGTTTGGTAAAAAGTAAATATGTTTAAAACAAACGATGATTAGGTAAAATATAAGCATTAACAAATGCCTTTTTTCCTTTCTTCATTGTAGAAGACATTAGTCTTATGAGAAAATGCCTCAGTAGCTTGGGGATCTCCAACACAAATTTCCTCCACAAATTAAACAATAATTGTTAGAAATTTTTAAATAAATGTCAGAGATGTAAATGCTCTAGTTATTTAATTGCTGGCTGAAAAACTTAAGGCAATTAATAATCGAGATTGAATAATTGAAGGAAAACTTCTGAAATATGCCAGTCGTTCTACTGTGTCAAAGGGAATAATAGGGTCATGTTGTCCCAGAGACTTTACTTGAGAATTTGGTTTACCATTTTGACTATGTTGAATGTGTTGATGATCCGCATCTCATGACCAAGGAGCAGTAATTCTAAATAATTGGCTATCACTGTAACATTACATGTACAATTTTCTTTTTTTTCGTTTCTTTCCTAATTTTCCAACTATTACTTTACTAGGAAAATCGTCTAAGGGGAAAAAAATACAGCAATAATCACATTCAATAAAAATGTAAAGAATAAGGGTTCATATGTTATTGTATTGATTATGTTTTACTTCGAAAACAGAATTAAAAAAGTATTTGATAACTTATATAATTTTATATTAATATTTGATATTTTGAGTTTTCTTTTCACAATAATTATCGCTTACAAAACGGGCCCTAAATTAGAGTGTATTCATCCTAATTAACTGACCATAGTATATATATTTTCAAAAACTAGAGCTCTAATACTATGATTGGGTTGAAAGAACAAGTAAATTAAGAATCATAGTTTTCTGATCTAATTAATTGGTTCACTTGGATTTGTTAATTGATTTTTGTATATAAAGAATTTTGCTGCTGCTCTCTAGATATATTGAAAAAATTGGGTAATGGAGATAGGTAGTTAGGCGACTGTCCTGCTGTTGAAAAGAAGTCAGACAATAATATTTTCCCAAATTCACAACAAAGTTTTCAATTTCTCCCTTGCGTATACCTTTCTATTTGCCATTTATAACGGTAAGATATTTCTGCGAAATTTTGATCAACAACGCGAGTTCATTTATTGTGCATGATTGATGGTTGGTCAAGAAGAAACAAATGTACCTATTGCATTGAAACTTTATAATCTTATAGGAATCCAACACTATAATAGCTTTCACTCAATTAAGTTCTAGTAGAATTTAATTAGAAGTAAGGATATATAGGATAAAAGTTCATTATTAGAATGAAAAGTTTAATAAAATCAAATTTTAAATTAAAATCTATTATTGAGTCAGGTTAATATGTATTTTAAGATCACATACATATTAAAAGTACGTTTATAACTAATGTATTGTACCGTTTAATCCACAGCTCATATGGGATGAAATCATAAAATGTTATAATGTAAGCACATTAGCTACTTAATAAAAGTCAGTGTTTATCAAATATATTTATTAATTGATATGCTTTTAAAGTTAAAGTAATTAAGGGTAACAAAACAAAAGAGTGTATAATTTCTTAGAGAAGAAAAATGAAAAATTATGATACCCAAGATGGTATATAAATTATAGCTTTTCTTAGTACTGAATGCTGAACCATTTTCAGGTGATTAATTAATGAAATAATCAAACAATTTAATTAACAACATGAAGCTTAAAGATTTTCTGTCTCAAAGTTATATCTTCTGACAGGGATAGAAGGAGAGAGAGGTTATTTATTGTTGTTTAAAGTGATAGAGGTAATCAGTTGTGTGTGTGCTTTTGTTTGTCATGCATGCTATTGCTATGTCTTTATTTCTTGGCCACTGAATCGTAGTTGTTTTTATCTTTTTTGCAGGGTCCCCAAGCTTTTGCAGTAAGAGATTACAGTCATCTTCTTTTGTCAAGTTAGAGAGAGACAGCCTGCGAGAAAGAGAAAGAAACAGAGACAGATTTTAGGGTTTGGGTTTTGTCTGAATCAATAACTATATAGAGAGCTTCACGCGTGCCACTAGATGACATTCACACGTGTGTGAGGGACTCAAAAGAAAGAAGAGCGCACTCAATAAGCCATGCAGAGAGAGATCATTTATATACCACTCGCACTCTTGGCGTCTAAATGCACTAACTCATGAATATTTACAATTCTACATATTGAATACTCTTCTTGGCTTATCCCTTACAGTAAACTTGAAAAAAAAAAATTATATTAGAGAAGTTCAAGAATCGTATAACGTTGTGTGAATAAGATGCAATATTCATAATTATTCATGGTTTGATCTAAATCAAGTCTTCTAGTTTATCAACATTTTAATTACAATTGTATGATCATCTTAATTCAATTCGTGGGTTTAATTTGAATCATTGTACTGTATATTAATCGCAATTGGCTTTTATGTTCTGTGCACTAGATCTTATAATCTTTTTTCTATTTTCTTAAATTTGTATTTAACATATAATTTTATACATTATACTATTATGTCTTGTTAAATCTTCAATATATTTAAATTTATGTCTTATAAGATAGAAGAAAAAAAAGATTAATAATATTCAATGTATTTAAATAATCTTCAATTTATTATGTCAAATTAATATACAAAGTGTTCGATATATGATTAATAATATAAAAGTACTATTAAATTACATCGTAAGGGAGGTCCATTGAAATAATAATTTCATATTGTGCATATATATATATATATACATAACTTATTACCTCTAAATCTCTAATAAATTTCATGTTTTAACTATTTATGATCAAGAAAGGTTTAACTATTTGATTAGAAGATTACAAATAATTTAATATAATATTATTTGCGTAACTCAACTCATCCTATTTTCTAGACATTGAACGTTTAAAGACATCGTTGAAATCCAACCTTATCTTCATATGACCAAATGAAACTCTTGATCTTTACCTTCCCTTTTCCATTTTTTTCATCAAATTACAAACTCATTATTGAATTTGTGGTTTAACGTTCTTGTAAATTCAATTTTATCACTTGAACCCAAATTATTACTTTTAAGACCTGAGGTCTAATCTACTTTGATATCATATTAAATTAATTCCTCGATTTAAAAGTTTATATTTAAAAATAATTATTCAAACAATTATATTTTTATTTGTAGCTTAACATCATAAAAGCTATTAATTTGGTACGTTAATTAAATTTTTGTTATTTATCTTAAAGGATTAATGATATTAATGTGTTGTTAGTTCACGCACCACAATGTAGCGTAGTACAAATGTACAATATAAATATATATCTATGTCTTGCTTCACTCCGCTGAAAGAGTCAAATTAGAGGTGAAGTTCAATCAGAGTGTTGAAGAAACCCCTGTTCAACAAGAAAATAATACGAGTAAATCGTGTGGGCTTCTGTTACAACAAAGATAAACACTTTTTCTGGTAGAAAATTTTCCCTCTCTTTTTCTTTCTCTTTCTCAAATATTTTCTTTTCTTTCTTTCCATTCTAATCTCTTCTTTCTCTCACCCTTCTTCTTGTTTTGTTCTGAAACTTACTTTTTCTTTTTCTTTTTTTACCATTTTTGGTCTTAAGAACATGACTTTGCAAAAGTTACACGCCAACACTTCCTGTCAACAAGAAAATGAAAGCATGACGACCAGTCACTATACTTTCTATGCAAATGCATCTTCTAACTCATCAATCGATATGTTTGCACACATGGGTTCTCTCTATGTTTGTCCAAGAAATCATTTTGTCACCTCACAAAATATTTGTGACTGTGATACTACTTCTGATCAGAAGTATACTTTCAGCTTGGAAGATAACTATAACAGTGAGGTAATAGCAGCAGCAGGCGACAGTAATGAAGAAAATGGTAGTAGTGTTGTTGTTGCCATGGAGGAAGATGGGAGGAAAAGAGTCAATTTGAGTGAAGAAAAACCAGATGAGAATTCTGAGTTTGTGAAGGATATGAAAGGTGTCCAGACAAAAGTTTGTTCAAGAGGTCATTGGAGACCAGCTGAGGATTCTAAACTTATGGAACTTGTTGCTCTTTATGGCCCTCAAAACTGGAACTTGATTGCAGAGAAGTTGCAAGGAAGATCAGGTGAAAAAATTTTTGTCACTTCCATTATCATCTTATTTTTCTTTCTTTTTTTTTTAATTCTTTAAAGTTTTGCTAGAATATCTTAACAAATTTTGTTTGTATTTGAAGGTAAGAGTTGTAGATTGAGATGGTTCAATCAACTAGATCCAAGAATCAACAAAAGAGCTTTCAGCGAAGAGGAGGAAGATAGATTAATGGCAGCTCATAGAGTGTATGGAAACAAATGGGCTATGATTGCTAGGCTTTTCCCTGGAAGAACTGATAATGCTGTTAAAAATCATTGGCATGTTATAATGTCTAGGAAATACAGAGAACAATCCATTGCTTATAGGAGGAGAAAACTGAGTCAAGTGGTTGTTGAAAGAAAGTTAGATGAAGAAAGTAAGATTTTTCTGTGTACAGAAGCTGCAACGAATTATAACACAAAAGCTATTAATAATAACTGCCTTAATATCTGCAATGTCAGCTTAGTGAACTCATCATCACAGAACCCATTTACAGCTCCAATTGGTGGGTCTAATGGAACTTTCAACATGACTAGTAGTGAACAAGCAGTGATGACAAATGGTAGAGATTTGTTTCTTGGGTCAACAAGCAGCAGCAGCAACAACAGCTTTCTCCCACCTTCTCATCATCCCCATGGAAATCATCAGAGGATTTTTGATTTCTTTACTGGTTAGTCTTTTCGCTCTGTCCAATGACTGCATTCTGTATTCTTTGCTCTTTGTGCATAGGGTTTTTACGCTTCCCTCTTACTGGCTGTGGTTTCTCTGTGTTATCACTTTCTTTCGTTTTTCATTGTTTTTCTCTCCCTTTTCTGGCCTTTCCAGTGCAAGTTCAGTTTCTGGTTGTAACGTGTAACCTAAAACTCTTCTTTATTTTTTCGGTTTTCACAAATCACACCTATTCATGAACATAAATCAAAAATAAAAAAGGTAGATTTCTTTTAACCTTTTTACTTTCACGACAAATTAAAGACCGACTAGGCTAAAACGTTTATCTTCTTGTTTCCTCTTGTTATATGTTTGAGTATTTGTTACAAATGATTTCTTTCTTTACTGCATTTTACTTTCTTCCATTCTCATGAATTTTTGCTAGGTGTGATTATTTACAGGAAGCAAAACTGATAAGAGTTTTACCCAGAAGAGCTTGCACTCGGATATTATGATGAAAAACGATACAAATTTCATAGTTTCCAATCCCTATTCTCAGATGATAATGCAACATTCAAGCTGCAGTAACCATAATTTCTCTGCTGCTTTCTCAGACATGATTGCACCAGTAGCATCAGCATCTCAAGTCTCCATCACTGAATCATCACCTTCCTCACAATCAATTGCAGAAATCAACACAGCAAACAGCCAGTTAGACACTACCATATCGCCACCATTTATAGATTTTCTTGGCGTAGGCGCCTGAACCTGATCATCAAGAACAACTACAGTTTCCAGAAGCAGGTTAAAGAATTAATTTGTAACAGAATACTGCTTGTAAGAAATAGCTCAGATATCATTAAAAGTAAAGATGAAAGAACTGCTCTTTTGGGAGCTCAGAATTAAATAAGCCCTAGCTTATTATCATCATCATGTCTTTGTAACCATTATCAGTTCTCATAGAATAACATTTCCAAAGTGAACCATTTCTAAAACTAGCTCTCGTTTCTATATGTTCCACATTTCTACTTAGTTTCTTTATCGTCAGTCACCACATGAAATAATCGAGACATCAATTTGTAACGGTTGTAATACAACTCAGTTAAATGGATAACGTTAAAGTCTAGTTTTACTTAACAATTAAATTTTCAAATGCAAATATATGCATTTAATTATAAAAACTAAATGAGCTTTGTTTTAGTGTAAAACAGCACTGATTTGCACTAAATTCCTATTATTAAAGTGCTAACGCCAGAAATATCAAGGGTCTGTTTATGGTAATATGGCTTTATTTTAAAAGTAAAATTTAAAAAAAAATTAGTAATATCAATTTTTAACGAGTCTCGCAGAATTTTATATTAATATTTAATATCGATAATTTTTTTTTACAACTGTAGAACTATAACATTACAATATCAAACGAATCCGAAGTTAAATATTTTTGTAGCGACCAATTGAAAGTTACGTTATTCAACGCAAAAGTGGTCCTCGGATCTATGAATCAAAATTTTTAGGTGATTGCCCATGTGGCAAAGAACGCATAGAATGTGTGTTTTCTATGAAAAACATACAATAATTAAAAAAAATGGAAAAATAGAAAGAGTGAGAGAGAGAAAGGGAGATGGTGTGAGGCTTACTTACTATTCTAACAGCTGTTAGTTGTAAAAACAGGCAAGAAGACATGTGAGTTAACAGGTTACAACAGGGAGGGTGGGGGGCACTTGTCAAACATACTTGTCTCATGGTCCTGCAAAATTTCAGGCAAATATTTTACTTGTGAACTGAACACTTTTTTCTTTTCCATGAGCGTTATCTCATTAATTCTGTACCTCACGTGCACAGATAACAGTTCGATTCATCGGTATTCAGAAACCCTTTTCTCTTTTATCACAAGCAACGTCAGAAATTCTGTTCGGAAAGCATGCCAATGCACATACCTTCTTCTTCTTCTTCTATTCATGTTGGCTCATAATTGTCCTTTCATTTTGGGAGGCCAAATGTGTGGATTCCATGCTCTCACATTTATCAAAGAAATGGACTCTTAAAGTTCAATTATTTTTCTTATCAGTCAATAATGTTGGCTAACAGTAAAATCAAGGGATTAGATGAGGGGCAAACAAGTGTTTAATATGCGTGCAAGTGAATTCTTGAAGGCTAAATTATTGGTAATTTATGCAGAAAAAAAGCTTAAAAGAAAGCACGAAGGGTAGGTATTAGTTCGTTCAACTAATAGGAACACCTTAGATCAACCACTATGCATAAACATATAACTAAGAATGCAAGAAGCTGTTCCTATGGAAATTGTGATAGTTTAGAATTTGCACCTTCTTCAATTAACATAAAATTATTTAATTTCAAGTTAAATTACAATAACGATACATGAATTTGTATGCAAGAGTGGTGAATGTTTCAATATCTAAAGAAAATTTCAGCAATCGGCTGGGGCTTGAAATGATCATTGTTATTGATCTAGTGGGAAGCCTTCTTCCAATTCCCAACTAGGAGGAAAAAAAAGTGGCTTGATTTGATCTTTAATTAAACACTTATTAGGGGTGTTTGGGTCGGGTTGCCCCGCGAACCGGTCCGGCCTGGTCTTTAAAAAATCGGGCCCGAACTGGCCTGGATCACTGTTCATACGGTCCGGGCCAGTTTCGAGTCAATATAAACGGTTCGGGTCGGTTCTGGAATTTCGGAATCGAGAAATCGGACCGGAACTATTTCGGGCTCGTCTATTTGACACCGGATTGAACCGGCAGTTCCAAACTGGCGGGTTGAACCGGCCCGGACCGCCGGTTCAACCTACGTCAATTTTTTTTTTTAAATTTTTAATTTAAATATTTTTTTAAATTAAAAAATTAATAAAATCGGATCCGGAATCAAAACCGAATCGGAAGTGGAACCGAACTGGAACCGGACCGAAACCGGAACCGTTTGACGAACCGACCCGGTCCGTTACTGTTCTACTTCCAGTTCCGGTCCGATTCCATGAAACTGGAACCGTCAAACTGGCCCGACCCGGCCCGTTTAAGCTTTCGATCCGGTCCGATTCCAATTTTATAGAACCGTCGAACCGGCTCGAATCGGCCTGAACCCACCGATTCGGGCCCGTTAGACATCCCTAGCACTGTCACTAATAGGGGTGGGCGTTTGTGTTTTGGATTGGTTTGAGGTAAAATTTCAAACCGATCCAAACATTGTGATTTGAATTTTTTACAACCCAAGTCAATCCGACAATATATCACAAACCGCAATCGATCCAAACCGCATTATGCGGTTTGGATCGATTTGAGTTCGCGGTTTGAATAACTCATTGAAATAAAATCAAAATAAATCAATACCATATTCTACTCAAATAACAATTTCAATTCTACCATTGAAGGTTTACATAAACAATCCAACATTGACAAAATAATTACCATTCTTCCAAGATAAAATAAAATAAAATAAGAAAGAGGAAGCATATCTTTCCTATGCTTTTCTTAAGACAAAAGATAATTAATCACCACATATAAACCGCCACTAATTCACTAAAGTCTTTCTGACCTCTGAGATAATGCCATGCCAAAATCCACAAAGGAATCAATCAAATCTGAAATCTGAAAATAATTAAAACCAAATGATTAATCAAATCTAAAATCTGTAACTTCTTGTTTTATTCAAGAGTTTCAAAATTCGCTTCCCTTTCTTATCCTCAATATATTCATACAATACAAAATGCTACCTTAATAATTGAACTTGTTAAACAACTTGCCTTGTTAAGCACATCAAGCAACAATCCTTTAACTCCATCTAAGTTTCTCAATTTTATTCCTATGTTAATTTTCAGCCTCTGCACAAAAAATATTAATACAATAAGCTATTTAATAAGTTTAATTAAAAATAAATAAAAATATAAAAACTAATATAGAATAATACCTATCTCAATTGATTCGCATATTTCCAAATCACTAAAAAATGATGATACTGCTTCTACATCTGTTTTCTTGGTATATTTTTCAGACATACCAGAAGCTTTAAACCATTGTTGCGTGCATATCAAAGCCTCAACTATTTTCGGAGTTAATGAACTCCTAAATGGATCAAGAATACGCCCTCCAGTACTGAATACTGATTCTGAAGCTACAGTAGAAACAGGAATTGCAAACACATCCCTTGCAACACGAGATAAAATTCGGTACCTTGCACTATTTTCCTTCCACCATCCCAAAATATCAAAATCTTCATCATTTTCATCCTCACTAGGTTCAAACAAATATTTCTCAACTTCATTTTTCAAATCAATGCTACCTTTCATCACTTTCAATTGCTTATATTGAGCCTTAATATTCATAAATTGCAAACCAACACAAGTTTCATTTCCAACATTCACCATGCTTGACGATCCAACATTCATCGTACTTAATGATTCAACATTACTAGGTTGGGTACCACCCTTCGAAGTGGAAACCAAATCATAATAATATTCATATACCTAGAAAAATAACACCAATCATAGTAATTTAAATTAATTAAATGAAAAGGTTATGAACAAATGAAAGTTAAATTAATTTACATTACTCATATAGCAACTACAATATTAACAAATAAAAGTTAAAGCATACCTTTATGAAAATGTTTTTAATGCTTGATGTCATTTCTTCAACCATCATATTATCGTACAATTGTCCAAAGCAAAATGATATATAATCCAATTTGTACCTTAGAACATTGTAATAAAAGAAAAAAATACATAATTATAATAAGTTTAAAATAATAGAACAAATAATCAAATTTAAAATACATAATTCAACTTACCTTGGATCAAGTAGTATTGCAAGATTCAACAATTTATTGATATTGCGCATGGAGCTCCAATACTTATCACATTTTATCTCTATATTACAAGCCATTCTATTGAAAAGCACATCCTCACTTATAATAAGTGAATTCAATTAAGTTTAAATAGTGCAAAGGTGATGAAAATACAAGTTAGAAGTCACTGACAATGTAGCACTAAAGTCCACTGTCACATCATTGAAAATTTTTAAAAATTTAACAAAAGTTTCTGCATTTAACCAATCCTCGACAGTCGGTGGTCCTATCCTTTTCTTCTCTCTTTCATCTTCATTGAAAAAATTCATATACGGTCCATCACTTTCTTATTCTTTCAATCTTTCAAAGACTTTTCTAAATTTAATTGCATTTGACAACATCAAGTAAGTAGAATTCTACCTAGTTGGCACATTATATCCTAAAAGCCCTTTACTATCAATTCTCTCTCGCTTTACACATAATTTAAATTTATTCAACCTTGAAAGAAAAGACTTCACATACATAATAGCATTACGAATGCTAGTAATTAAATCATGCAAATCTTTTAACCCTTCATTTACAATCAAATTAACAATGTGAGCACAGCAACGTAATGAAAAAAGCACCATCTAAAACCAAACCATCACCATTTCAATTTTTCAACCTCCTTTTAACATAATTGATAGCCACATCATTCACACTTGTATTATCAATAGTAATTGTCATTAGTCTATCAATACCCCACTCAAGTAAGCATGTTTCAATAAGTTTACCAATTGACTCACCTTTATGACTTGTTATTTGAGTAAAGTTCAATATTCTTTTATGTAATTTCCAATCATTATTAATCTAATGAGCTATCACAACCATGTAATTAAAATTTTGATTAGAGGTCCAAGTATCAGTCATAAGACAAACCCTATATCTGTTAGAAGCGAATTAACTCTTCAAATGTGTCTTCTTATCTAAATACAATTGATATATATCCTTAACAAGGGTTCTCCTAGAAGAGGGTGTAAATTTGGGATAAAGTTTGTCATAAAGAAGGTGAAAACCGTATGAGTCTACCTCTCTAAATGAAATTTCATTAAGCACAAAATATATAGCAATAGTTCTTTGACAATCTTCTTGATCAAACTTTCTAGCAACCCCTATATTACCACCACAACCACTTATTCTAGTTTCACCACTACTATTATTACTCTTCCAATTATTAGTAAATCGAGATATTTTACTTTGCTTCTTGTCATCTAAGGTAGCCCAATATTTTTTACATTGTTCTCTCAAATGTGTCCACAAATTGGAGGTACCATTATAATGACTATCACACTTATACTGTTTTCTATAATATTTATAGTAATAAACTTTATTTTCCTCATCTTTTGTAAAATGAGGCCAAATTTTTGAAGCCACTCTACGATTACCTTGATTTCCTCTCTTCGTTGGAGGTTTAGTAAGATCATATACTTGGGTTTGCATGTTTCCATCAATAGTCATGGCTAATTCATTCATATTAGAACCGAAATCATCTTCCATTTAAACAAGTTCTGCAAAATACAAAGATATAAAAATCAGCTAATTATTTGTAATGATTAATTACTGCATTACTTTAGATTTAATATTGCCTTTTATTTTAGTTTATCTTGTTAGACCAACCCACAAAACTATATATTTACATTAATTATTTTAAGCAATCAAGTTGAATTTAGATAAATCCATGATATATGCTCAATGTATAATCTCATGAAAGACTTAAACTAGAGTATTATTATATATACAATAATTAACATTTAAAGAAATGAATACACTAACTTCCACTGATTAATTGTATTAATATCATCTTATATATATAAACGTGACTTAATTGGATCATAAAAAACTAGATAATTAAATAATTAAAGGAAAAGAAACTACAATCCATGATATATATAAACTGAATGCTAAACTCAAAATACACCCTTCCAGTAAAAAACAAGTCTCTTGCTCTTACAATTTGAGATGGCGAGTTGGATAAAAATATAACCGCAATGAGTGCAGCAAGGCTTGGACTTGGATATTTACGTTGCCATTACAAAATTTGAATCATAAGCCACAATGATATAAATAATTTTAAGATATCAGGGACAGTTAATTTCAAGTAAGAAGTGTTGATTGGAGTATAAATTGTCAAATTATTGAACCAAATTAAATTAAAAATTGAGAAATGCTTTTTCATATACTATTGGTAGTTAATTTCTATTGTTTATTTGCAGTTAGAGTCATTGTTATGTAAGTGGACATAAAACATTAGGCTCCCATAAAATCAGCTCATACCGAGTCCACCTCTTATTCAGGTGATTTATATATCACATACTATAATAATTAATCTATATATATCCAAGAACGATAATTAAATGGTAATTAAAGTTAGAATGCTTAACAACACCTCATTTATAAACATAGAAAGGAGACAAGAAAACTTTAAACTGAAGAAATTAACTAGCAAAATATTCGTATTCTTTGTTTACACTCTAATAGATAAATGGACAATAGTATTTTATTCACTTTAAGTGCTAACAACTTATACAATGAGCAAAGTTTGTGTTAATAACCGTCCCTTCTCCATTTATCTCTAGAGTTCATCAAAAAGAAGATGCTTTAGCTATTAATTGTATTTAAGTTTTCTAGAAGTCGAGTA
Organism: Trichilia minutiflora; assembly: GCA_035590515.1. Taxonomy (NCBI): domain Eukaryota; kingdom Viridiplantae; phylum Streptophyta; class Magnoliopsida; order Sapindales; family Meliaceae; genus Trichilia; species Trichilia minutiflora. Next base: position 1,403,592 of record JAVXUL010000021.1, on the reverse strand, counting down.
ATTGAAATAGTTAAAGAAAGAGTAAATAATACCAATTTGATTTGGATATGGAGTTGAAGACAAAGAGGAGGACTGGATTTGGAGCTTTGACGGCTACGAACAATTTTTTAGAATGAATGATAATTAGGTTTTTTCAATTTGGGTCACTATATTATATACTCATGGCTCTAATCCAAGTTGAAATTATCCATACCCAATATCTATTTAAGTGGTTAATTTTGCGGTTTGCGGTTTGGAATTAATTTAATCCATAACCCAAATCGCTAATAGTAGTTTGTAAATTTCAATCCAAAGATCAATCCAACATAGATTCAAATCGATTCAAACCAATCCAATTAAACAGTTTAAATTAGTTTAGATCAGATTATTTTAAATTTGCCCACCCCTAATGATATATCCATAACGTAGAGTGGTGGCTCGCCTAGTGGTGGTCTCGATCATCTTGGAGATCATCCAATGGGTCAAGTCAGGAGCCCGTCTCTCTATGATGCACTACATCTACCAAATATCCCCAAAAGTCATCTCAAAAAATCGAGCAACCCTCTTATTTAGGTTGTATAAGACTATGAGGTATACGATGCGTTCATGTAAACCTAATCGCACAAGACGTAAATCAATCTCAGTTATAGTAGGATTCTGAAAAATCATATGGCACCCTTCTAAAATATTATATACCTTAGAAAAGTAATGCTCACCACTAGCTGTCAATCCTAGGTAGTTAGAAATTATCAAGGTATTAATCACAATCTCCTGTCCTCTAATCCAAGTTTTGAACCTAGTATGAGATCTAGTTCCTGAGTTTGTGTCTCAATTATCAAGGTTCAAATAAAACAGTCTAATTAACTCTTTATGGTATTCTCCCTTCAAATTTAGAAAGGTCATCCATCCAAACTCAACGAAGTGTGATAAGTAAATAAAGTTCATAGAGTGAAGAAAGTCGAAGTCTAGAACTCTACCCGAAAACACATATTGGTAAAGGAAGAGGGAGAGGAACCGCTCTTATTGCTCGAGGGATATGAACCTCTATGGGTTTGATTTTTGAGGAGAAGCAACTTGTGGGACCGCGTCTCTTTCCCTTTGCGTTCTCTTTCTTCGATGGGGTGAGGTCGAAATCTTTATACGAGGAACCATGAGAAATTTTAAGAACGAAAATGAAGATTTTAAAGAGCCTTTGGTTTGAATTAATGCAGTAGAGAGAGAGAGAGTAAAGTTGTAGAAGATGATAATGTTTAAATAAGGTCAAGTATCGATTGAAAAAGTTTGAAGTATCGATATATAAGTGACTGTGTATCGATACATGAGTGAAATGGCAGTTTAAAGAAGTCCAAAAAATTCAAAAATTTTTGAAAAACGAAAGGTTACAGGATATGTGGCAACAAGGGATTCAAGGAGCAATAAGTTGTATTAAATGGTGCGGTTATCAAAAGGTGAAAGTTTGTAGGGATGTGACATGTGGCGGAGTGAGAATTGAGTGTTAGTTACAAAACGATATGGGGGGTGACATTTGGCGAAACTGTCCCCCACTAACTCACGTAATAAATATCCACTAACTCTTGATGGTTTTCAAGATAAATTCAACCATGTATTGATACTTCGATACGCAAAGTAAGAGTGTCCGTCTGGGTATTGATACGCAAAAGAGAATGTATCGATACTTGATAGGCGCAAAGCATGTATCGATACTTCACTGGTATAGTATCAATAATTCAAATTTTAGGCATATAGGTATTGATACTTTAATAAATAGGTATCGATACTCGAAGGGTTTTCTAGACAAAGATTTTTCAGAAACTAACAAGTATCGATATGCCAACTTAATAAAATTATAAGATATTGATATCCAAGCAAAACAAATCAAAGACAAATATCAGAACAAGCTTATTCAACACACATCATACCCAAATTATTTCTCAAATAGCAAAAACAAGTTTTATCTAAAGGTTTTGTGAAAATATCTGCTAGTTGGTTTTCAATACTAACATACTCAATGCAAACATCATTTTTTTTTAAATATAATCATGTATAAAATTATATCGTATCTCAATATGCTTGGTACGTGAATGATATACTGGATTCTTTGTGAGGTTAATAGCATTAGTGTTATCATACATAACGAGAATCTTATCTATATGCATGTCATAGTCAATCAATTGATGTTTGATCTATAAGAGTTATGCATAATAACTACTTACAGAGATGTACTCAGTCTCGGTGGTTGATAAAGTAACAGAATTTTGCTTTTTTACTTACCCATATAACTAATACATTTCTTAAGAAATGACATGCACCACTTGTGCTTCTCCTACCACTTTATAACCTCTAAAGTTTGCATCCGAAAAACCTTTCAGATCAAATAAATCATTCTTGGGATAAAACAATCTCAAGTTAGGTATGCCTCTAAGATATCAAAAAATTCTTTTCACAGTACTTAAATGAGATTCTTTGGGGTTTAACTGGAATCATGCACACACACATACACTATAGAGAATGTCTGGTCTAGATGCAATGAGATATAATAGTGATCCTATCATGCTTCTATAAATCTTAGGGTCAACACCCTTACCTTACTCATCTTTATCCAAAAAGGTGGATGAACTCATAGGTATATCCACATGTTTATCATC
>JAVXUL010000021.1:1390102-1400868 GCA_035590515.1 Trichilia minutiflora | reverse complement strand
TATTGTGTCTTCTTTCTGTAGAAAGAAACGGCTCATCATTTGGACTTTCAGATCAACAGGAATTTGACTTGGAAGCTCGAGTGCGCAAATAAGCTTTTTTGAGAAAAATTTTCCAACCTATCAATTCTTCATCAATTCGAACTCCTCACAAAAATAATCGATAATACGGAGTTATTAACACAATATCGAGTACCCGAACATGTATTTTATGAAATGATAAAAATACCTTTATGTCTAAAATGACCAAAATATCCTTGTTTCAACTATAGGGTATTATAAGAGACTAACTTTCAGAGAAGGAGTCCTTTGAAGTCCTCCTACATCAGTGTGAACCAACTATAATTTCCTTGTGGCTCTCCATGTTGTCTTTAGGAATAGAAGTCTGCTTTTTTTAGCATATTGACAAGCACAATAATTTATAGAATTCACTTTCAAGTCAGGTAAGATCTCCACCATTTTTAATTTTTGCATTTTAAGAAGTCCCTGATAGTAATAGTGCTCAAGTCTCTTATGCCATAACTCAGCTACATTTGCTTTTGCTGAAAACACCATCTGCTCCTCCTCAAGTGGATTTAGTGAGAAACTTTTACCTCTCATTTTTACTTTAAACAAGTCTTGACCTGTGGCATCCTTGATCAAGCAATGTTTATCTTCAAAACACACTTTGTAGCCTTTTTCTATCAATTGAGCAACACTTAACAAGTTCTGGTCTATATCAGGTACATAAAGCACATCAGAAATTATTTTAGTACCTGAATGTGTTTCAATTGTAATGATTCCTTTTCCTTTTACAGAAATATGACCACCATGACCTATTCTGACCTTTGCAACTTAAGTGGGCTTCATGTCTTTGAAGAGTTCCTTGTCATAAGTCATGTAATTTGTGCATCTATTGTCAATCGACCAACACTCACTTGAAACATTTCTTGAAGAACATCTTGCCACAAAGAGTCGATCTTCTTCTTCTTCATGAACAATCTAAACATCTGCATCTTACTGTTGACTTTTGTTCTTGAAGATGATTGCTTCGTACCACTTATTATATTTAGCATCAGGCCTTTTCCAACACTGAATGGTGCATGTCCAGATTTGTCGCAATGCTTACAAGGAGGGTAGGTCCCTTTGGAGCTTCCTGCTCTACTTTTGTTGTTGTGTGCAACACCTTCTTCATTTATTTGTTGGTTATTATTATTATTATTCTTTTTGTATCTTTCACCATTTTCATGTTTGGCCGGCAAAGCTCCCTCTCTGATTTCATCTTCTCTCATAGTGCTTCTTTGTTCTTGTGCCTGCAAAGAATTTAATAATTCTGCCAAGGTAATTTTGGACAGATTCTTGGTGTTTTGCAAGGTGGTTATAGTAGCTTCAAATCTTTCAGGTACAGTAACCATAATTTTTTCCATAATACGAGGGTCATGAAACTCAGAACCAAGTAATCTTACTCTGTTTGCTATGCTCAGCAGTCTTTTAGAGTATTCTTTGATGGTTTCTGACTCCTTCATCTTCTGCAACTCAAAGTCTCTAATAAGGTTCAACACCTGCATGCCTTTAATTCGATCATCTCCTTCATATTCTATCTTAAGATAATCCTAGATGGCTTTGGCTGATTTTAGAGACATGATACGAGTAAAGAATATAGATGAGACTATTGTAATAGGCAAGCCTTTGCCTTGGATTTTCTAGTTTTCTTCTCCTTATGATTCTTGATTTGAGCCATTGTTAGGTTGTCGGGAAGTGAAGGAAATTCATAGTCTTCTTCGACTGCTTCCCATAGATCTAAAGCTTCTAGATAAGCTTCCATCCGTATAGCCTACATTTGATAGTTCTCACGAGTGAAAAGTGGAGATGCCATTGCAGAGAAATTTGAATTTTCATCCATGCTTGACATGTTGATTTTGCTTTCTCTCAAGAATCACAGGTCCTTCAAGAAGAAAGTTCTGATACTAATTATTAGTTTTGAAAAGAAAAGAAAAGAAGATGCTAGAATATCAGAGAGAATTTTTGTCATACAATTATTGATTTATCGAGTTTACATATATAATACTTGAAAAAACTGAATAGCAGAGATTCTAGCATTCCAAAATAAGATTCACAAAAATCAGAAATTGACTAACTAATTCGTAAAGAATAGCAACAACTTATTGACTAAAAATAAAAAATCTAAAACAATAAAAAAATGTGTAAGTCTAAAAGCACTAATTCTAACAATATTGAATACTCTTCTTCTTAGCTTACCCTTACAGTGAACTTGAAAAAAAATTATATTAGAGATGTTAAATGGACCGTCTAACTATAACGTTGTGTGAATAAGATTCAATCAGATTTATTCATGGATTGATCTAAATCAAGTTTTTTAGTTACGTACATTTTAATTACAGTTGTATGATCATTGTAATTCAATTCGTGGGTTTAATTTGAATCATGTGTTGTATATTGATTGTAATTGGCTTGTATGTTCTGTGCATTAGATCTTATAATCTTTTTTTCTAGTCCTTTCAATTTATATTTAGCATATAATTTTATATTATATATTTTTTCATATTAAATCTTCAATGTATTTTATGTCTTATAAGATAAAAAAATTTCATTGATATACGTTATATTCGACATGATTAACAATAGTCGAAGTCCTATTAAATTACATTAGTAAGAGAGGTCCATTGAAATATTGAATAATGTCTTATTGTGCACACATATACAACTTATTACCTCTAAATCTCTAGTAAATTGGACGAGTTATGTTATGCCAATAATGTTATATCATATTGTCTGTTATCTTTTGATCAAATTGTTAAACATAGAAGGTTCAAAGACATTGTTCAAATCCCACCTTATCTCTAAATGCCCAAATGAAACTCTTGATCACCATCTTTTTTCATTTTGCGCATCAAATTACAAACCCTTAAAAGCAATTAATTTGGTGCATTAATTAAATTTTTGTTTTATATCTTAATGAATTCGTGACAATGTGTTGTTAGTTCACGCACCACGAAGCATCGTAGTTACAATATAATATATATCTATCTATGTCTTGTTTCACTCCACTGAAAGAATCAAATTAGAGGTGAAGTTCAGTCAAAGTGTTGAAGCAACTCCTCCTCAAAAAGAAGATAATGCGACTAAATCGTGTGGGTTTCTGTTACAACAAGGACAAACACCTTTCTGATACAAAATTTTCTTTCTGTTTCTCTTTCTCTCAAATATTTTTCTTTTCTTTTCTCTTCTTTCCTTGCATTCTAACCTCTCTCCTTCCTTCTTCTTGTTGAGTTCTGAAACTTCTTCTTTTTCTTTTTATTACCATTTTTGGTCTCAAGAACATGACTTTGCAACAGTTACGCGACAGCACTTCCTGTCAACAAGAAAATGAAAGCATGAAGACCAATCAGCACACTTTCTATGTAAATGCATCTTTCAACTCATCAATGGAGATGTTTGCACACATGGGTTCTCTCTATGTTTGTCCAAGAAATAATGTTGTCAACTCACAAAATATTTGTTACTGTGACACTACTTCTGATCGGAAGTTTGCTTTTAGCTTGGAGGATAACTATAACTATGAAGTAATACCAGCAGCAGGCGACAGTAATGAAGAAAACGGTAGCGCTGTTGTTATTGCCAGGGAAGATGGAAGGAAAAGAATCAACTTGAGTGAAGAACACCCAGATGATAATTCTGAGATCCTGAAGGATATTAACGGTGTGCAGACCAAAGTTTGTTCAAGAGGTCATTGGAGACCAGCTGAGGATTCTAAACTCAAGGAACTTGTTGCTCTTTATGGCCCTCAAAACTGGAACTTGATAGCAGAGAAGTTGCAAGGAAGATCAGGTGAAAAACTTTTCATCCCTTTAATTTTCAACTTATTACTCCTTTTGTTTCATTGTTGAAAGTTTTGCTTCAATATCTTACAAATTTTATCTGGGTTTGAAGGTAAGAGTTGTAGATTGAGATGGTTCAATCAATTGGATCCAAGGATCAACAAAAGAGCTTTCAGTGAAGAGGAAGAAGATAGATTAATGGCATCTCATAGAGTGTATGGAAACAAATGGGCTATGATTGCAAGGCTTTTCCCTGGAAGAACTGATAATGCTGTTAAAAATCATTGGCATGTTATAATGGCTAGGAAATACAGGGAGCAATCGAGTGCTTATAGGAGGAGAAAACTGAGTCAAGTGGTTGTTGATAGAAAGTTAGATGAAGAAAGCAAGAGTTCTCTGTATACAGAAGCTGCAGCCAATTATAACGCAGAAGCTAATAATAATAACTGCCTTAATATCTGCAATGTCAGCTTCCTAAACTTATCATCACAGAAACCATTTACAGCTCCAATTGGTTGGTCCAATGGGAGTTTCAACATGACTAGTAGTGAACAAGCAGTGATGATAAATCGGAGAGATTATTTTCTTGACTCAACAAGCAGCCGCAACAGTAACAACTTTCTCCCACTTTCTCATCATCCTCATGGAAATTATCATCAGCCAACTTTTAATTTCCTTTCTGGTTAGTCTTTTCGCCCTCTCCAATGTCTACATTCTGTATCCTTTGCTCTTTGTGTATTTGGGCTTTGTGCTTTCCGCTCACTGGTTCTGGTTTCTCTCTGGGTTATTATTGTTTTCTCGCATTTTTATTGTTTTTCTATCCCTCTGGTCTTTCCAGTGCAAGTTCAATTTCTAGTAATAACTTGTAACTTCAAACTTTTCTTTTTTCTTTTTTTCTGGTTTTCACAAATCCCAGCTATTCATAAACATAAATTAAAAAAAAAAATAATCTTTTAACCTTTTATTTTCATGGAAAAAAGTCAAGTAGACTTTTGAAAGCACGTTTATCTTCTTATTTCTACATGTTCTCATCTATTGAGTATGTGTTACACATAATTTCTCCCTTTGCTGTATTTTACTTTCTTGTATTCTTATGAGTTGTTGTAAGTGGTGATTATTTACAGGAAGCATAACTGATGAGAGTTCTAGCCAGAAGAGCTTGCACTGGGATATTATGATGAAAAACGATACAAACTTCACAGTTTCCAATCCCTATACTCGGATGATAATGCAACAATCAAGCTGCATTACTCATAACCATAATTTCTCCGCTGCTTTCTCAGACACAATTATACCAGCAGCATTAGCATCTCAAGTCTCCATCACCGAACCATCACCTTCATCACATTCAGTTGCAGAAATCAATAAAACAACCAGCCAATTAGACACTATCATATCACCACCATTTATAGATTTCCTTGGAGTAGGAGCCTGAACCTGATCGTCAAGAGCAACTACGGTTTCCAGAACCAAGTTAAAGGATTTAATTTGGAACAGAATACTGCGTGCAAAAAATAGCTCCGATATCTTTAGAAGTAACGATGAAAGGACTTATCTTTAGGGGGAGCTCAGAATTAGATAAGCTCTAAGTCGTCGACGTCGTCGTCGTCGTCGTCGTCATCATCATCATAATCTTCTGTCTTTGTAACCATTCTTAGGACTCTAAGGGAATATCATTTCCAAATTTGATCCATTACTAAAACTAGCTCTCTTTCCTATATCTTCAATTATTTATATTTTATTTCTTTATTGTCGGTCATCAATTGATGAAATAATCTAGAGAGGTTGCTAGGCTAAATTTTATGAATAGCCGTTAAAACTATTTGGAAAATACTTTTTTACTCAACAAGAAAATTTTCGAATGCAAATGTATGCACTTTATAAAATAGGAATCCGTTCAAATCAACATTATTTAAAGCAAATTAGCATTGTTTAAAACTACATGAGATTTGTTTTAGCATCAAATTACTCTAATTTGCACTAAATTTGTGTTATAAAATTGCGAAAGTTCATAAAAAATAAATAATATATTAAATATTACTCGTCAATTTAGAGGGATGAATAAAAGTTACAGTATTTCAATGCAAAAGAGATCCTTAGATTTTTATGAATCAAAAATTTTAGGTGATTTCCTATGTGGCAAAGAAGCCATAGAAAGTGTGTATTAAAATGAAAAAATAAAAAAATGGAAAAAGAGAAAGAGAGATGCCTGAGGCAGGCTTATTATTCTAACAGCTGTTAGTTGCATGAAAAGGGCAAGAAGACATGGGAGGTAACAGGTTACAAAAGAGGGGGGGTAACTTGTCAAACATCCTTGTCTCATGGTATGGTCCTGCAAAAATTCAGGCAAATATTTGACTTGTGAACTGAATACCTTTTTCCTTTCCACGAGCATTATCTCATAAATTCTGCACCTCACGTGCACAGATAAACAGTTGGATTCATCAGAACTCAGAAACTCTTTTGTCTTTGTCACAAACAACTTCAGAAATTTTGTTCCCAAAGCATGCCAATGCAAATATCTTCTCCCGCTGCAGTTCATGTTGGCTCATACTTCTCACGCTTTTATTTTGGGGGCCCAAATGTGTGGATTCATGCTCTCACTTTTATCTAAGGTTCAAGTGCTCTCCTTAATAATCAATAACGGGGGATACGTTTGAAATTAAGGGACTAAGTGATGCGCAAATAAGTGCTGTGCAATCAATTAAGATGAGTAGTATGTATGCAAGTGACTTTTGAAGGGCAAGGTTCAGGCAATTCATGCAGAAAAATACCTCAAAAGAAAGCAAGAGTACCCATAGATAGTTGAACTAATAAGAACACCAAGTAAAAATATCTTCAATCTACCACCATTAGTACAAGTGTGCATAAAAATTATAACTAAAAACATCAGAGTCTATACCTTAAGGAATTGTCATCTTTTAGAATTCCCACCTTCTCCAATTAAAATAAAATTATTGAGTTTCGTTAATCAAATTACAATAACAGCACGTGAATTTGTATGCAAGAGTGGTGAAAGTTACAATATCTAAAGAAGTTTCAATAATCAACGGCTTGAAATGAGTATTGTTATAGAGAGTAGGAAGCCCTCTTCCAATTCCCAACTAGGAGGAAAAAAAATTGATCTGATCTTAACTAAGCACTGACACCAATAATATTCGTCTGAGATCTCAAAGCTTCTTCAAGTTCTTGCTTGGAGAGAAGCCTGGTGGAATGAACAAATTCCACTTCCTGTGGTCCTTGAGCAGTCTCCAAGTTTACATGCTTCACTGAGAAATAGGTTTCAATTGCCTCAATGGTTTTCTCTATGAAAACTGATCTTGGCAAATATTCCTTCATTCGACAGATAAATTCTGTGTGATTCCTTGCCTGTACAGCAGTGTGGAATATGAACTTAATACACTGATAAATGCTCAAAGGGCAGTATTATATAACTGGCTTCCCTTTAATTAAGCTTTAAATAGACAGAAGTACTATTTCCTGTTCAAATTATAGGATCAAAAGAAAAAGAAAGCATATAGGATCACCCGCCAGTGTATTGCAATTTATGTTTTCAATATCATTAGGAATAAACTAAACAAGTTGTGTGCAAATGTCATATGCATTCAATTATGGGCAAGAACAACTTGCTAAATGGAAGCAAGCAGAACCAAGATGAAGATGGAAATTATGAAGTTTACAAATGGCATAAGAGATATAAGGAACATCTCCAGGCATGTAATAGTACTACTACAGCCTGCTGTAAGATTGCAAGACAAGAATATCACTGCATCACTAACACTAGATTAATAAAATTTTATGCTTCCGACAAATCAAATATAACCTTTCTGAATTCTAAGGATAGAGAAATCAACTGCAAAAACATGGAAATGCAACCAGGAAAACATCATGGTACTACAATAGATAGAATAACAACCTAAACCAGGTCGTGGTCCCTGATCTTACAATGTTTTCTATCTCAACTCCAACCATTTTCAAGTTGTTAGCTGAGCAACAACAGCAGAAATAAAGCATTTCTTTTCATGCAATAACCAATTAACTAGATCATTATTTTCAGCGGGTAAAGGAGCTTTTGCAAAAAACTGACCATTCTATACTTAGGAGCTCGTGCAGGTTGCTTTAAGTAGGCCATATTCCCCACTGCATAATCCCATAAGAAACAGGTGTGGTGTATCCACCGGTTTTTTGTTATGGATTGTGCATTTCCACCAAACTTGTGGTCACCAAACACATAATCTGAAGGCAGATTCAAACAAGTTATGAAGTATGAAAACATAGTATCTTTAATTAGCAAGTCATAGAAAACTTCCATATCAATAAAGTAAATCACAAATATTAACTGTTTGCCTCAATTGTGATTGAGTTGGCAACTTCAGTACTTATTAAGAAACAACTCCCTAGTGTAAACAATTTGTGGAGCATAACGGACAAGGTGCTTCTGGCAATTTCAGTTTTGGATGGAGGAAAAACACAGATATTGTCATCCACAATCAAATAAAAAAAATAACAATCATCTTATAAATAACATAACAGGTAATTTGCAAAGTAGCAAGAACTTCATCATTGGACCGGAAAAATAATTTTCACATTCAATTTCTTTATGTTTTGAAGTGAATAAGGGTGAATCTTTATAGCTGTACAAATAAGTTTCAGTAGCTATTGTTATTTCTGTAAGCTCTGAACAAATACAAAGTAATAATGGGCACAAGGATTCAAGTCTAAGTACCATTCTCACGTAGTTGGAAATCACCAATCCCTTTGAAGACTTGATCATACAAAAGTCCACTCCAAGACATAATGGAACGAGGATATGGTTGCACACCAAGAACATCATCCTTGTTGCATATTAAAGTGACAAAAATGGTCTCCTTATCAACAATAACCGTGCCTCCCCCAGTAAACCTTCTAATTACGGGAACCTGATCTCGCAACACAGACCTAATTTCAAGAAGTTCTGAAGGTTTCCTGATTATAAAACCCACCGTTGAAATTAATAATTCTCATCAAGCATATCGCAAGGAATGTTGCAATGTAGTCTCTATCATTCTCTCAAGAAAATCAGAATTTCTAGCTTCCTATTCCGCAGTATTTGACTGAAATGGTTAAAAGGGCGTATAGACTAGCATTGGACATATATATTTTCCCATAAACTATTTCTGAATTAAAAAAAAAAACATTTTTTGTTTCCAAAAACATTGTCTTTTAGGTGCTCTAAACAAAAGCACCAACTCACAAGCACTTCCAAACTTACCTTTTGCATACTTACCCTGAGATCCCCATAACAATGGCAGGCGTATCTGTTCCATCATTCATGATACACCAATTATCAGTCGATGTACGAAGCAGCTTCTCCTCCAGATGTAGCTGGTGCAAAATGGGTGTTCTGTTTAATTTCACAAGATTCATCAAAGGAAGTCCCAGTTTTCTTCCTTGTTGCTGTATCATCGTTCAAACCACTAAAATCTAACCCAAAAAATACATTTTCATCAAAAGCGACTAAAATCTGCCCAGCTTATAGCTGAAAATTATTACCGGCACATGACGATTATGGAGTATTCTGACTAATGTCTCATTGATCGAAATTTGATTTGAAGAATAAGAAGAAAAAAAGAAACAATTTTTTTCACGGATATTGAAAATTTACTGTGTGGCTTACCTAAAACGGAGTTCCTAATTGTCCGATCGAGCTATGATTCCGCGACCACAGGCGCTGGCGACAGATCTTGGAGTGGTTAACGTCACTTACCCCTCTAGTTTAAGCTTATTAAATATAAGTCCAGTGACTTTCAGATTAGGACAAATACCCCCGACACTTTCAGATACTGACAGATACACCCATAAAACTAACTTCCATTAGAATTCTGTTAACAGATCCTTCCAGTTTGAAGCGAAATTATCAATTTGACATCAAACGTATCATGACTTTTCAGCGCCCACCGCACAGCAGCTGACACGCTGCAACTTCAAATGCTGCAAACCAACAAATCATCCACCACGTAATCATATACACGCACATCTGGTATTAATCTTGTTCTTTGACTTCCACTTTAATTAATCGGCACAAACACAACTCAACCCTTTTGATTTTGAACGAAGAAATCTGAAGAAAACTCAAAATAATCAGACACTGATTATAACATCTTATCACATAAACACGCAATAAGTAAGAAATATAGCATCTAATTAGAAGTTAATTCCTTTAGATTCGTAAAAATTTACATGAAACAAGATAAACCACAAATTGTAGTCTATAAATCGTAACCCGCACACCTAATTTGTTGGTTAACATTTTTTAGGAAAACGAACAAATAACACAAAAAACCAAGTATTTGTAATCAAAAAATTCATTCAAACAAAAGCCATTTCCCAATAATTGTTGGTTTCATTTGTTTACCTCCAGTTTGCAAAACCTAGGATGTAAACCCGAACCGTTCACCCAATGGATATCCTTCAAAACCTGCTACGGGATGAAAGATTGGTGCGCCATCATCCTCTGCGGTCGTCGTCGATGGGGGAAGTTTCGACCAAAAAAACGAGAACCACCGCTTTATGCTTCTCAGTCTTGTATTGTGTGGCAAGTCAAACTCTAGTGAAGTGTTGAATAAGTGAGATGCAATCGAATTTACCTATTTGCCCTCAATCACTTAACATAATATTGACGGAAGTTATTTTTAGGGAGTATCTGTCAGTATTTGGTGGATATTTCACCAACCAAAAAGTTATTGGGTCTTATGTGTAATAATATGAAACTACAGGGGTAAATGTCGTTAAACGGGACGTACAAAGACTCTCTAAACGATGTCGTTTTGTTGTGTAATAAATTATGTAATAACTTTTAAGTCCCGAATGTTCAGTTTAACAATAAATAAAGATATACTTTTGATAATTGTTTCGTTTAGATCCCCATGCTTAAATATCCCGTTAAACTAATGGCTTCCATTTACAATTACG
>JAVXUL010000021.1:1333156-1359206 GCA_035590515.1 Trichilia minutiflora | reverse complement strand
ATTAATTCAACATAAAAATCAATTTAACAAAAATTAATTCAACATTTGTATCATCAAAAATACATTAAAGACATCAAGAGTTTCGTTCTTGTCAATTGGTAGGATGCTCTCACTGATGTACTTCAGAATAGGGTCCATCCATATTGAGGATTCTTCCTGAGTGGTCAAGATACTGGTGCTCTCAGGGGGAGAAGTACGTGCTCTTCCATCCCAGGGTTTCGACAGGAATTACCCTGTGAATATTTTCGACGAGGGATGAGACAAGCTTTGATAATACGTCAGTCAAGAGGTTCTTTGATCAGAGAATCTTTCGCATCTTTACCTTCTCAAATTAATCGATTAAGTGCTGGGTCTCTACGAGGTAAGCCTTCATGCTTTCCTCCCAGGATTGATATGATCCGTTTAAGTGATTCACAAAAAGTTGTGAATCACTATTGGTGGTGAGTTTGCAAACCCTAATCTCTTGCACTGTTCTTAATCCTGTCAACAAAGCTTCATATTCTGCTTCATTGTTAGTTATAGAAAAAAGAAATCTTAAAGCATACCTGACTTCCTCTTTCTCTGGCTCGATTAGTATAATGCCTGCGCCTCTCCTATTTTGACTTGCTGACCCGTCAATCCACAGATGCCAGGTCAGGGATTTTTTTGATTCAGGAAGATCCACCTCCATCTACTCAGGTGAACTGAGGGGTCGAGAGATGGCTAGTGCTTCTGTAGCAGTCTGCTCAGCTACAAAATTCACAAGAGCTTATTCTTTGATAGCCTTGCGAGGTTGAAAGTCAATGTCAAATTCGCTAAATTCTACTGCCCATTTGACCAGCCTTCCAGACAAGTTGGATCGGTAGAGAATCTGTCGAAGCGCTTGGCTAGTCAGGACCACTACTGGATAGACCTAAAAATAGGGTCATAATTTCCTGGCTGCTACAACGAGCGTTAGGGACAGCTTCTCTGGTGTTGAGTATCTTGTCTCAGCATCTATCAAGGCTTCGCTGGTGTAGTATATAGGCCTCTAAACTTGTTGAGAATCTTTCTTCATCAATACTGAGCTAACTGCGTGTTCACTGACAGCCAGATAAAGATAAAGAATTTCTTATGATAAAGGACTAACCAATTATGGGGCGAAAGTTAGATAATCCTTAAGTTGTTTGAAGGATTTTTCACATTCCTCACCCTATATCATTCCTTTACCTTTTCTCATAGCCTTAAAGAAGGGATAGCACTTGTTAGTGAATCAGGAAATAAAACGGCTCAGAGTGGCCAATCTTCCCGTTAAATTTTGCAGATCCTTCAACGTGTTGAGATTCTTCAAATTCAGGATTGCCTGTATCTTCTGCGGGTTGGCCTCAATGCCTTGTTCACTAATCATGAAGCCTAGAAACTTCCCAGACCTAACTCCAAAGGCGTACTTCTCAGGATTTAATTTTAGCTGGTATTCTTTGAGTAATAAGAAGGCCTGTTCTAGGTGAAGAGGGTGGTCTGAAGCCCTGACGGATTTTGAGATCATATCATCGACGTATACTTTCATGGATTGTCCTATCAGCGGCTTAAAAACCTTACTCACCAATCTTTGGAAAGTGTCCCCTGCATTATTCAGACCAAAAGGCATGACCTTATAATAGTACAACCCTTGATCAATGATGAAGGTTGTCTTCTCTTGGTTTGGTGGATACAATGGTAAATGATTGTATCTTGAGAATGCATCCATGAAGCACAATAGTTCGTGTCCCGTCGTGGAATCTACTAATTGATCGATTCAGGGAAGGAAAAAACTGTCTTTTGGGCATGTCTTGTTCAAGTTGGTGAAGTCAACAGACATTCTTCAGCTTTCATTGGCTTTCTTGACCAGGACAACATTGGTCAGCTAATCTGGGTATTTAACTTCTCGGATAAAACCAGCCTTGAGCAATTTATCTACTTCTTTCCTAATAGCCCTTTGCCTTTCAGCGTTGAAGACCCTCTTCTTTTGGTAGACTAGCTTGTGTGAAAAGCCAATTATAAGATGGTAGGTTATAGTTTCTTTATCAATTCTTGGCAGGTCTGCATGACTCCAAGCAAACACATTTGTATTTCGCCTCAGGGTTTTTATCATAGCTTGCTTCTGCTCAGGGTTTAGTCGAGTGCCAACCCTGACGACCCTTTCAGGGTAGCGCTCATCCATGACCACACTGGTCAGTGTTTCTTCTGGTTCCACCCTGGGTAATGGCGATCCCTCATGTTCCTTGTCCTGAATAGCAGGTGGTTTTCCCGACTTTGTTCCTGCGCTGGTTAAGGGATTGTTGGTTTGCTCAAGAGGATCCTTCAATAACGTCTTGCGAATACAATAAGCCTGCTTTGAAGAGGTGATAAAACACGACATTGGTTCTGTTTGATTGCCCTTTAGAATGCCAATTCCTTCCCCAGCCCTGAATTTCAACTTCAGGTAGTGGATACTTTCTACGACCTTGGTATTCTTAAGAAAAGGCCTTCCTAGGATGGCAGAGTAAGGGATCTTCAAGTCAACCACCTGAAAATATACCATGATAGTCTTTTGATAGGGCTTTTTTCCCATGGTGATTGGCAGTTGTATCGATCTCAGGGGAGTAATGTATGAATCCCCAAATCCGTGTAAAGTGAAACTGGGTGGAATCAACTCTAGGTCCTTTATGTCCAGGGAGTCCAGCGTATCTTTGAAAATTATATCCGCTGAACTGCTTGTATCAATTAGGATTCTGTTGACCTGCTTCAATGCAAATCCCATTGCTACTACCAAGGCATCATCATAGGGGTAATGGACCCTTACTTCATCCTCATTTATAAACATGATTGGTACGGTGGTAATCCTTGGTCTCTTGTCTGCCCGCATATTCATCACATAGACATCGAAAGAATGACTGGGCAACGAGTAGCGAGCGTAATTCCTATGGTAATTGTTTGATAACCTCACCAGGGTGGGTCCTCCTGAGATAACCATGACATCGAGATCCGGCTCAAGGTAATCCTCATTATCCTGATGTTCCCCTGACCCTGAGAAGAGGTACTGAAAATCGATGTAGTTTGTGAGATAACTATTTTTGACCAGTACCTTAATTTGATTCTGTAAATCTTCGCATTGATCATTGGTGTGACCATTTTCCCCGTGGAATTCACAGAATCACCCCTTGGTCTTTTTGGGCACCTTCGCCTTCATGGCCTGAGAATATGGTGCCAAGAGACCCCAACTCTTCGCGTACTCATATACTTCGGATAGAGGAGCTTTCAATGGAGTAAATCCCTGGGTAGTTAACTATTCTACCCTTCTGGGAGGGCTTCTTAACGAATACTATTTTGGGGGCCTATCATTTCTGGGGGGTCAGGGTAAAAACCTTCTTTGACCCCTATCTCCTCTGTCTGCATCTCTTCTATCATGCCTAGGATTCCCGTATTGAGCCCCTTTTCCCTTTTGTCACACCTCCTGAGGATGTTCCCTCCTGATTGGGACCACTCGGGATTCTTCTTTCACTCTTAGCATCACCTCCCCTTCAATTTTGATTTCATCTAACAGTTTCATCTGGGCTGCTTCATAAGTGTCCACTGTACGCCGATAAATAGCTTACCAAGACCTTTTCAATCGCAGGCCCTTTTTTAGCCCTTATAGGGCCAAGGGATAATGGTAAGCTCCTAATTTTATTACCTCTTCATGGTACTTTTGTACAAAACTTTTCAAAGTTTCTCCTGCTCTTTGACGTATCGATAGCATGGTGCTCAGATTTAGCACACAGTGATAACCGTTCCCTTGAACTCATTTTCAAATAGAGTCACCAGTTGATTGAAATTGTTGATGCTGGATGGTGACAAATTTTTATACCAACGCCTTGCTGGTCCCTCCAAGGTTAAGGGAAAAGGGCGACACATTTACAACTCAGTTAGACCCTGAATTAACATCATTTCCCTGAACATATCAACGTGCAAAGATGGATTAGTCTTCCTTGAG
The DNA here is from genome assembly GCA_035590515.1 of Trichilia minutiflora. Taxonomy (NCBI): domain Eukaryota; kingdom Viridiplantae; phylum Streptophyta; class Magnoliopsida; order Sapindales; family Meliaceae; genus Trichilia; species Trichilia minutiflora. The sequence continues at coordinate 1,355,257 of JAVXUL010000021.1, read as the reverse complement.
TAGGGAGGCAGTTGGGGCATTTTGAATTTCCTGAGGAGACCCAATGATAAAATCTCCTTCGAGAAAAAGGATTTCGACCCTGAGGCGGGAACCTTTTCTGTTTCTGAGTTCCTTCCCTGAGTAGGGACGTTGTAGGCCCCTATCTCACATAACATCTTTTTCACGCACTCCTCTATCTCCCCTCTACTGACTGCTGTAGCTGCTTCCTTTTCCCTGGAATGCTTCTTATTGAGATAAAATCTCATGTCGGTGGAGGCAAAGCTGAGCTCCATTTTTGACTGATCTACCCCTCTATACTTCTTCTCTCCCCTATTTCTTCGGCATACCCTTTGTAAATTTTGAAGGGTGTGTTAATTTTTTGAGCAGCATGAGGCTCCTCCAACCTTTCAGTTACCTTGGTCTTCCCTTTCTGCCCACGTGTCAGTCTCTGCTCAGGCACATGGCCATATTCCTCTCTGGATCCCCGAACTCTCTTTGCACCATCGCTTCAAGGAGCACGACTTTCAAGGCCCTTAGGAGCCAATTGTGTTCTTCCTTCCCTCAAGGAAATGGGTTCCCTGACCATTTGCCTCTAGACCACCAGGAGCTCCTTTTCCAATGCTTTTACCCTGCTGGCTAAAAATCCATCCACATGTCTATTTCCTAACCAAGGCCCCCTCCCTAGTCAGGGTAATTTTTTCTCTTCCACTAGCGGTACTTTTGCTGGAGCTGAAATCTTCATCTCCTTGTCTTCTTTCTGTCATTTCAAACTTTTTCTAAGGAAAAATTTTTAGAAAACACTTATTCGTCTTTCTTCCTCCACACATGGTGCTTCAATGACTTTTGCTTGTTCCCATAGACGGCGTTAGCTGTTAGTGCAAGAATTATTCGTGGACCCTCATTACGGTCAACGTAGAATGACCCAGCTAGTGAGGTGTGAGGATAATGTAGCTGTTTGTCGGACGATGATTTCTACACCAAAGAATGACTGCAAGCGTGACTGTTTTTAATAGAGCTTCACCTCCTAAGCTTGCAAAGAAAGTAAACACCTCGGAGTAATGTCGGGAGGGATTCTCGATAGGGAAACTCTAATACCTAAGTCAGAAAAGGGTGGAGGAATAAATTATGTTTTCGATAAAGGTAGCAAAAGGAAAGTTAGAACGAACCAAAAATGAGAGAAAAATATGTAAAATTTATCCCCCAAGATAGTGAAGGGAAAACGATGATAATAAGGCTACCAGATCTCTCTCAATCTCTCTGTGTGGCTCAAGTATTTTCAAGACACAAAAAACCAATTTCACAAGTAACAAAAAGTCCAACCCCTTTGTCGTTGAAGAAGTTTGGTTTATATAGTACCCCTCCTCCGAACAATGATGTGACTTGGCATCGAAGAATGGGAAAGATGTGATATCTGACATAGGATAGTGTGAAGTCGATTTTCTTTAATGATGCTGTCACATCTGTAGACTTTGTAGGTCTTTCACCGTCCCATCACCTGAAAATGATTATAGGATGGGGCGAGTGCTTTTAATGAGCCAGTTGTCATCAATCATTCCTATTTTTGAGTGGGAAGGGCACATGTCCATTGATACTCTGGTCAAGGATTGCTTGAGAACCAACAACAAGGAAACTTTTGGCCTGGGACAATTTCCTTGGGAAGTTATTCTGATTTTTGAGTCGATGGATGACTGGAAACTCCAATTTTGGAATGCCCGAGACGATGATGATTCTCTTGGGAATCAAGTTGCCTGGGGCGGATATCATTAGGGATAATGAAATCCCTGAGTCGAGGGACACCTGGGATGGAATGCCCCTGAGATGGAGACTTTCTAGATCCGCCTGGCCTCCTGCCACGTGTTTTACTGACGGATGTCCAATTCTTACCTGGGACGATGGAATCCCCAAATCGACGGATAACTAAGAAGGTGGAATCACTAAGCCGGGTGCTTGGGACGGAGTACAGCTGAGAAGGAAGCACCCTAGGACTACACCTGACCTTCTGCCACGTGTTTCGTTGATTGGGTGTCCACATGTTACCTCCACATTTCCCCTCAAACAAATGTGACCATGAAAATTCAAAGTAGACTAGCCGTAAATCTTTTTCGAATATTTCAGAATTCAACGACTATGGTTAACATCTAGCAATATTTTATATTTCTTAATCCACAATGAAATAATTTTTCATCAAAATTTACTCTGATTGTATGTATTATGTGGGTAAAATCCTATTATCTAATCTAATCAAATTAGAGCTCATGAAATATAAAATTTCAAAATATGATATTTTACGAATCATTGATCAATATATCCTAAATTCTCCCATGAACTCTTCATGTGATATTTATTTTATTTTGATCAAAGACTTGATTTCAGACATTTATTGATATTCGTTTATGAACTTGAATCTGAATGGAGTTAACGACATTACTTAATCCTATTGAACGAGCCAACAAATTCTTTTTTGACTATAATTCGAATCCTTATTTGAGTAATGCATAACCAAACCGACTTTATCATACAAGACATAATTAATTCTGTATTTATACACTATACGAATTATATATATATTTTTTTGTATACAGGGAAACTCACACACTCAGTCATCACTACGACGTCTCGTTGGACATGAGATCAGGCACCTATCCCTGAGAGGCACGTGATCGTAGATTACACGGCACCTGACTTTAGTCATAGAGCGCATATACAGAGACCATCTGTAGCGGTACCAAGTATGGGATAAAATCCCTGGCCTACCCCTTGATGCTTTAGTCGGAATGAAATCATGGCAGCTTAAACCTGGGATCGCAGCGCAAAGGGCAGATCATCTCCCAGGCCTCAGACCACCCCAGTCAGAGGTATATGAACTATACATATCCATACAAAATCTAACTCTGATGTCTCAGGTCAAAGGATCACTTTGCATATTATTATGATTTTTTAATAAATCATTGACTATATGCATATTATGTGATTTATAGTTTTTTGATTATGTTTGGTAAATAGTTCTTTAACTATAAATCCATACTAATATCCTTAGACATGTTTCTCATTATCACTTCCATTAATACTGTCTCATGATATTTATAGATAATATTCAATATACCTACTATGTGATATTGATGCCCAATCTACACTACTTTTGTAAAGAATAGTTTTGATAATTTTATTTAATTATTAAATAAATTATCTAAATAATTCATATACATATTTTATTATATAGTATGAATTAATAAAGGAAGCAACATACATTTGTGAATAAAGAACTCTTTTTATCAAAAATATTATAATATATTACAAACCTTGAAATTGACAATACAAATATTTTATAAGATATATACTAATAATATCTCATTTATATTAAAGCCATTCATAGTTGTATCGTATACCTATTTTTTCAAGACGTTGGTTCAGTCGCTTCTGTGTCTTTATTTTAGTTAGTAGATCAGCTTTATTATCCATTGAAAATGTGTTTTATATGAGTATCTCTTTAGTTTCAAGGAATTCTTTCAAAATATAATATTTTCGCTGAATATATTTAGACTTTTGGTATACTTTAGGTTTTTTTGTTTGTGCAATATTTTCAATATTGTCATAGAACATGGTTATTGAATAACTCATGCTCGGAATTACACCCAATTCAGATACAAATTTGCATATTCAAATAGTATCTTTTATAGCTTTTGAAACAATAATATTTTTAGTTTCAGTAAATTTGCTATTATAGTTTGTTTGAAACTCTTTCAACTAACAGTACCCTAATTACATACAAAAATGAATCTAAATATAAACTTTCTATCATCTATATCTGATTGAAAGTCAAAATCTGAGTATTCCTGAATGCTCAACTTTTGACATTTATAACTCAAAATTAAATTCTTAATCCTTTTTAAGTATTTAAGGATTGTTTTCATAACTGACTAATATTTTTCTTCTGAATTAGCCTGATATCTGCTCTTAATACTTATAGCATATGTTATATCAAATCTTATACATAGAATTACGTATATCAAACTACCTATAACCGAAACTTAAAGTATATTACACATTCACTATATTTTTTCATCGATATTTAGACCAAAATCTTTAGAAAGATTAAGACCATAATTGAAAGATAAGAGACCTCTTTTAGAATTCACGATGTTGAACCGTTTTAACATTTTCTCTATGTATAATTTTTGGGATTATTCAATTATTCTCTTCACTCTATCTTTATATATGAAAATTTAAAAAATACAGGTCACTTTTCCTAAGTCTTTGATCAAAAAGATTTTAAATAACTACATTTTTATCACAATCATTATGCATTCATCATTTCTCATTAATAATATGTCATCTATATATAATATAAGAAATATGATAGCATAATCTTTAATCTACTTATAAATATAAGGTTCATCTGGGTTTTGAATAAAACCAAATAATTTAATTATTTTATCAAATCGTTTATTTTAACTTTAAAAAGCTTATTCCAATGTATACATAGATTGATGCCACTTGTATACCTTATTTCTATTTATAGTGGATATAAATCCTATAAGTTGTTGCATGTAAATGCTTTCCTTAAGAAACCCATTGAGGAATGCAATTTTAACATCGATCTATCAGATCTCATAATTATGATATATTACGATGGTTAGTATAATTCAAATGGATTTAATCATGGTTACAAGCGAGAAGGTTTTCTCATTATTCAACTCTTATTTCTAAGTATATTCTTTCACTAAAAGCTATGCTTATAGGTCTTTATCTTATCATCTTTACTAATCTTTCTTTTAAAGATCCATTTATATCCAATAAGAATAATTTCTTCTGATGAATTAATAAGTGTTCAGATTTAGCTAGCATGCATGGATTATATTTCAGAATCCATTATTTTTAACTATTTTCTTGAATCCTTATCTAGGATTGCTTCTTCATACTTTCTAAATCATCACCATAATCAACTTCTCCACTACGCACGAATCAAAATCTTGCTCATAGAAAAAGTTTAGAAAATTTTATATAAATTTTATTTATACAAGATATGAATAATCTTATACTTATATACTATATAAACTATACATATCCATACAAGATGTGAGTCTGATGTCTCAGGTTAAAGGATCATTTCGCATAATATTATAACCTTTCGATAAATTATTGATTATATATATATATATCATGTGATTTATTATTCTTTGATCATATTCGATAAATAATTCTTTAACCATAAATCCATACTAATATTCTTATAACATGACTCTTATTGTCATCCTCATTAATACCATCTCATAATATTCATAAGTGGTATTCAATATACCTATTATCTGATATATATTGATGTTCATTCTATACTATTTTTGTAAAGAATAATTTTGATAATTTTATTTAACTATTAAATAAATTATCTAAATAATATAAATATATACTTTATTATATAGTATGTATTAATAAAGAAAGTAATATATATATATATGTGTGTGTGTGTGTGTGTGTGAATAAAGAATTTTTTTTATTTATTATAAAAAATATTACAATATTCACGAGTTTTAAAACTGATAATACGAAAAGTTTTAAGATATACATTAATATTTGTAAGATATGTCATAATTATTTTTTAAAAGTTAGATGGATGATTGAGAATGGAAATCTCAATAGGTTTAGAATAAAAAATCTTTCTTTTTTTTTTTTTTAATTTTGAAAGGGTGATTAGAAATGTGATAATTATTTTTTATTAGATTATTATTATTATTATTATCCTTAATTTTTATAAAAATATGCTTTAAATTGCAATATTATAATGATAATTATGTTATAAAAGAAGATAAATTTATTAAAGAAATGATTTTTATGTGTTATTTGTCATAAGTTTCAATTTTTAAGGATATTTATTATAAAAAAGGTAAAAAAAATATTTACAATTTCTTAAAATTATAGGGTGGTATTTCTCATTTTTCTTTTATTCTTTTGTAGTTTAATGCTCTAAATTTCTTGTCCCATTCTCATATTTTTTTTCCTTCCGTTTATTAATACAATCGCTTTTTCTTAAGTTTGCATGAATAAAATAATTAATCAATAAAATATATATTAAAAATTTGTTTTCTTTTCAATGATAAACCAAAATAAATTTAGAATGTATACTAAATTCCAATAATTTTTCTCTTGTTCTCTTCTAATCACACAGATTTATAGTAGAACATTATCAATTAGAAAATAATCAAATCACTTAATGAACATCAACAAACAATATGCATAAATGCTAATCTTATTTAGATACTTAATAATCAAAATTAAAATTTATATCATGTAGTAATTTAAATCTTTTTAAATTATAAAAAAATTTATAACATATTAAGATAGCGGATAAAAAAAATCGAAAATAAATTTGTCGATCTCATTGATTATATAACTTGAAAATACAATAAAATAAATTCACTAATCTCACAGTTACAACTAATTAATCTATTTTACTATCTAATTAATAGATATTATATCATTATAAGGGATATCATTTAGGATGTTTAATATTACACTTTGATAAATATTTTTATAAAATCACTTATGGGTGTAATCTGGTAATGATGAATTAGATCTGAAATATATAATTTGGATATATGTTTTAAGTTTAATTCTAACTAGTTATTCGTGATTTAAATGGGATATCTGGGTGATAGTATAATTAGCTAGTATCCCTCAAAGATTAGTCAGACGAAATCCATCAATTGAAATAAAGTCTGAATGCTTTAAATTATCTAAAAAAAATTTTATAAAAAAAAATAAAAAAGTTTTGTCTAAGTTATTGAAAATTTGAAGAACTATTAAAATTACAAGACTAATTATAATATATTTATTTTTATACATATAAGATAAATAACTCAAATTCTAATAAAACTAAAATAATAAATACTACCTAAAAAAAATTGATTAATAATAATTCTAATAAAATAAGAAATACTAAATAAATTAAAAAAACTCATAAAATTTTATATTATATTTATTTTCCATAATCAAATTTATGATATATCTTTGATATCAATAAAATGTTAAATAATTATTAATTTATAAAATATTATTTATTATTTATATGAATATGTTAAATTATTTATTACATTAACTTATGATTAAGTAGTGATGTCAAAAGTTTAAATTTGATGCAAGACAAACCGGAAAAAAAAAAAAAAGGTCCAATTACCCGGTCCGGCCCAAGCATATATCAAACCTTCATCTGTTCTCTGTGTTTCTCTCAAGCTCCGTGCGTACAAAATCTGAAGCTCAAATTGCGTACAATTCACACACTGATTCGCAGGGCGCAGTTAAACAAGCCAAACCTAGCTGTTCGGAACTCCGATCACTCGGAGTCCATGGATTCTCCTGCCGTCATCTCTAGTCGGCTTAGCATATTCGACATTTACCGGCGATTCTGTGGTAAATTACAAATATTTACTCAGTTTTCGTTTATGAATCTCGGATTTACAGCTCTAGGAGTCTCGTTTTCTTGATGATAATTCTGCATGTTGTTTCTCGTTCGTTAATGTTGTTGAATTCAACGTAAATTTTTTTATTTTTTATTTTTATGTATATATTCTCTTTTGTATTCATGTGTGTGTGTTTGTCTGTTTTATGGGTGAAAAATTTGATCTTGATGGTTTTATTAGATAGATTAAGGATTCGCTCTTTTGGGTTGCTCGTAGTGATTTACTCAAGTTTAGTTTTGGTAAGGTGGAGTTTTCGGAATTGTTTTATGGTATGAATGGGATTTGAGAGTCTACATTTTATTTGTTGTGATATTGTGGTATATGCAGCGCTAGGGTTTTGGGTTTGAATCCTTGCTGTTTTATGTTAGTTTTGTAGTGGAATGTATGAGGGGAAGTAGCTTGTGGTGAATCTTTGCTAAAACCCGCGTGTTTGATCGTTTATAACCGTTTTGAAGAAAAGGAAAATATAAGGAGTCTATTGATATGGTTTATTTAATTTAAAGATTGAAGAAGTAACAACATGGTATATAACAGCTGTCATTTAATTGATTTGTACATATCGAAGGTAAAGAACTTGTCATCTAGCTGATTTGTAAGTGCCTATTGCAGACATTAAATTACAAAATGCAGATGCTTGTGCTGAAGGTTACAGACAGGATGATGAATTGCAAAACACCAAGGTTTTGAGGGAGTCATTAGCTGAGCTCTTTAATTTGGTTGAGTCAACTGTACATACAAGGTATATATGTATATAAATTACGAATGCAAATTTATGGAACTGGTCCACTGCTATATCTCCATCCTTTTACCATTGTAATACATCTTTCTTTGTTTCATATAAAGATGGAAAAAATGAACGTTAATTTTTTCACTTGTCTAATTTAAGTTGTGCTCTGTCCCGATCTCCTTAATTAAATTTTTTGCTGTTTGGAAATATACAAGTGGCATTTGCTAGATAACACTACTATCCTCTGTTACGTTGTGTGCCCAAATGCCTAATTTTATGCTAATTTACAAGCAATTATTGCATCATCCAGAATCTTTAATCCTTTTTGTGTTTCTTTGATAGGAATTCGGTTTTTGATGAACTTTTCAAGCTCATGTCACAGCTAGACTTGATGGTGATATTTCATCTCTTTGAATTCCTTTGGTTGATTAAGATTTAATTTTTTTCACAGCCATAACTTTTTCTAAATAAATTCTGGCACTCTTTTATGAAATGCTTTTACATTCCTTTTTGTTTGGGCCCTCTAATTCTTTAATCGACATTGGTTTTTCTCCTTTTGCAGGCTGACTTTTCTGAATTCTCACGCTTCTATGATTTTGTTTTCTTCATGTGCCGTGAAAATGGTCAAAAGAATATCAGTAAGTTTTGTCATATATTTAGAGTTAAGATACTGATTTTACCAAGTTGCCCATAGAACAACAATTGAGGATATCCGGTGTAATGTTAGACAACTTGTAATGGAGTCCTTTGCATCTTATTGTCCATTTGTTTGCATCGAACTGATTTACAGCTGTAAGCAGAGCCATTAGTGCCTGGAGGTTGGTTTTAGCTGGAAGGTTTCGATTGCTCAACCAATGGTGTGACTTTGTTGAGGTACGTTGATGAAAAGCTACTAATGGTTGGTGTCATCTATTTATATATATCAAGTATAATTATTGGTTTTTTAGTACTGGTGAAGATGGATAGAGAAAAAGAGTTTGAGCATGTTATTTTATTCACAATTTCATACTAGAATTTCATAGTTGCTTCTTGAATTAGACATAAAGTCTTTGCCATGTAAGTTAAATTTTTGAAAAATAGTAAGACTTTTGTGATTTGCCATTTGATGTATGCACCTCTTTTGGAATTTAAATTATCTCTTCCTTCTCTTCAGTAGGCGACATAGGAGGGTGGAATGGTGTCTTTGCTATAGATTAAGTGTCAATGATGCCTGCTAATTTAGTGCAATAGGTAACTTAGTATGATAACAGAATGGATCTCATATAACTTAATTTATCGTGCAACTTTTTCTAAGAGAGCAACTTGCTTGGTATTTGTATACATAAGAATGCTCAGAATTGTCAGGATTCTTTTATTTTATCACACTTGATATTTTCGTGTTGGAGGTTTCAATAAAATATGCTTATATATGGTAGGTCCTTTTGTAGCATGCCTATATATGGAGTAGATGCCAGCACATTACTAGTTCAACGATAAATATATAACTTCTGGATACTATACTTTCCTTATATTGTCATCTAATCTTTGGAAATCTGAGTAGAAAAATCAGCGGCATAACATCTCCGAGGATACTTGGCAGCAAGTTTTGGCATTCAGCCGGTGTGTACATGAAAATTTGGAAGGGTATGATCCTGAAGGTATCAATTCCCGGTTGAGCTGTAGTTATTTATGTCAAGGAACATGATTAACCTTTTATAATAAGTCAGAATCAGGTTCATGTTTTTGATCCAAACAAGAGTTGTTGAGAAAATCTTATGTGTTACAACATGATTGGTTTTGTATTCTTACTTTAAGAGGATTTGGATTTGCTGTGTTAGAACATATATGGCTCTGAATTTGGCATATTATTCTATTTGAATTTATGCTTAGGTCTATTAATTTTTTTTTTTTTGGCAGGTGCTTGGCCTGTCCTAATAGATGACTTCGTGGAGCATATGTACAGGTTAATTTCTTGGAATTTTTAATATATTCCTTTTCTATGGCTATTGTTTATTTATTTAAAATTGTTTATCCTTTATTCAGCGAATGATATCCATAGATACTAATATAATAATGATCAAGAATTTTCTACAGTGGAATCTTTAGGAAAGGCTATCTTCATTAAATTATCTTTTAAATTAAAGAGAAACTTGATGCAAGTGGTTTGTGAGAACAGCTTCTTTTACCTTTAAATTTATGCAATTACGTTTTAATTAGATTGTGAAACAAAATTAGATGTGAGGCTTCCTTGAATCTCCAAATTAGCTACCATCATGTTTTCTGTTTGTACTAACATTTCAGTCAGATCATGTGCTAAAGCTTCTTTTGTTTTGCAGAGTATCAGGATCTAATGAAAATCCTAGTTTCTTCTGTAGCTGTGGTGATTCAGAGTCCCAGTTGTGTGTATATGAGGACCCTCTTCCCGGTAATTACTACATAGAGCTTTAGTGGGGTTCCTTTGTTCAACCTTCTGTGCAACAGAGTATAAGCTCTCAGATCTTTTTGCAGGATTGAAAATAATTCCTGGTTTGAAAAGGAAATCATCTGGCATTGGAAAAGATGAAATGGAGTCCTTGGATATTCCTTTGCCCAACTTCACAGATCAGAATCACATGTTGACTTCCAAGAGAAGCAGACCATTTGCTCACAGAGACGGCAATTGTGAAGACAATCCACCAGTGAGTTCTGGTGATGATTACATGGAGGTAGTCAGGCATAATTGTCAATTAGGTTCCTCCAAAACTCATTGTGCCGTTGAACGTTTCCTATCAAAGGGCTTTGCGGGGTTATTCACTCGTCCCTATCTGCAACTTGATCGGGAAAGAAGATTTTCCTATATACAAAAGCTCTAATGGTGTAACAAATATAGTAAAATCTATTTTCATTTCATTTCATAAAATTTGGTATTATGTATGTCCTGCTTGGTGTCATCCTTACATATCCCCACATTTTTAATGGTTTCAGCGGGATGTTTTCCTCTTCCCTAATTTCTTTTTTCTTTTTTTCTGTTTCCCAAAAAGTTGTGAGGTTTTCATTGATTTCTTTGTGTATGTTGTATCCATATTCTGTTGTGATCCATGAAATCAATAAAATTTGTTGTTACCCATAGTTTTCTTAAAACTATATTCAAAGAAAAATAATTAGTACTTAAAACCTTCATTTTGCCAAAATATTGAATTTGGACGAGCAACTGGTTTATTGTTTCTTGTAGCAGGGAACAAGAGGTGTTTGGTTGTGTTTTGGGATAATTGAACTTTCAGCAAATAATGAAATGTCATATTTGATTAACTCTGTAATCCCAGCATTGGAATAACTAGGCTTCCTTTGCTATAGCCTCAAAGAGCATATAACTAAAGAGAAGAAAACGTACACACGAAAGAGAGAAGAGACGAAAGACTCTTTAGCAAACTCTATTGTTGGAATCACTTCAAGATGAAGTCACTTTTAAATTCTAATTGTATCTGCCTACTCACAACTAGTACAAAAAGTCAAAATTATAGACATCAAACACAAATCACCATTGGTACTTGGCAGCAACAAGTATCTGTTCATACTTTTGTGCAGCATTGTCCCAACTTAGGTCTTGCATCATCCCTCGTCGCTGGAGTCCTTCCCAACTCTTCTTGTACTCACGGTAAGTCAATAAACAGTTTCCTAATGCATGTATCAGCTTTTGTGTTTCAGCACTATCAAATGTCCATCCAAGACCTGACTCGCTGTATGGGTCAAATGGCTGCACCGTGTCTCTTAGTCCTCCAACTGCATGAACAACTGGAATTGTCCCGTAGTTCATAGCATAAAGCTGGTTTAGTCCGCAAGGCTCAAATCTAGATGGCATGAGCAATATGTCTACACCAGCAGTTATCCTGTGAGCAGTCTTAACAGAAAACCCAACCCAACCCCGGATTTTACCACGGTGCTGGTTCTCGAAGTTCTTGAGCATCTCTTCCAAATCATGTCTGCCAGTGCCTAACATGACTAGTTGCACATCCTGACCCATCATCCATGGAATTGCCTCGGCTATGAGATCGATACCTTTTTGTTGATCAAGCCTTCCAATGAAACCTATCAATGGGACATTCTTGCGGACAGGAAAACCAAGCTCCTTCTGTAAGGCTTCCTTGCACTGGGGCTTCCCAGTATGCAGTGTGTCCAGAGAATAGTTAGTATAACCGTCTGAAGTTAGATGAACATCATGCTGTGGACTCCACTCTTTTGTGTCAATCCCATTCACGATGCCGCTTACTTTCCAGCTAACTTCATTTATAATATTGTGCAGACCCCAACCACCTTCAGAAGTTTTTAGCTCCCAGGCATATCCATGACTAACAGTGACCACACGGTCTGCTGTTTTTAAACCAGCTGCAAAGATATTGAAGTGCTCACCTCCAACAGGGTCATACAATTTGAAAAGATCTATATAATGCTCTGGCAGATCCACATAGCGGAAATCTGTTACTGGTCCCCGACCCTGGATACAGCATTTAATCAAATATAAGATAATGAAAAACTCCATACATTCTGTGTGATACATTTTTGGCCAAATGACAATATTAAAACTTCTGACTTACATTACTAAAGATTCATAGGTAGATGCTATAAGCATAGCATGACAATTATATCAAACAAGTTAAAATGAAAATAGAAACAAACCTGGTGAGCTATGTTGTGAATAATGAGCAAGGATCTAGTATATTTCATTAAACCATTGTCCCGATAGTATGCCTTCAGATACACAGGGAGCAAAGCAGTGTGCCAATCATTTGCAATGAAAACCAAATTTCCATCTCCATAGCAGATACCACCACATGGAACATGCCAAGGTACCTGTGATCATGACTTCTCTGGTTTATGAAACTTGAGAGAATAGGACAATAAGAAAACTATATTCAACCAGGAAGATAGCTCGGAGCAGGAGGCACAGAAAAAGAATAGGCATAAGTTTATCCATAGCGCATGCCTATATCCAAATACCAACAGTTGCCTTAAAGCATTTTAGTTTTATTGGATGGGACTTGTGCTTTTACTGGCTTATACAAACACTTAGTTAGCAAAAGTTTATATAAGATCATTCTAGCTTGAGAAAGTGAAATATCAATGTACCCTCCTCCATGGTGCAAATCAACAATCAGATAAAGAGAGTAAGGACTTAGTTTCTTCGCATTGTCTCTAGTAAGAATTTTAATTATTGATTTCTTCCTCATGCAATAAAAGTTGAAAAGCCAGTTATGTTGATGGTAACAGATGATTTCTGTTGAAGCGTTAGAATATGCAAGAACTATCAATAGTTAAAATTAAAAGGACATATAAGCTACTGAAACAAATTGTATGTTTAATGGTGAATTTTTGACCAATCAATTAAACTGTTTAGCTTTTAATCATTTCTAAATAAAGATAATATTGGTTTCCATTAAAAAATGTCTTCAGTCTTGATTTATCTGTTTTGCTGCATGTCTGTTTTAAAACATGTTGTAGAAAATATTCTTCAGGCTATATATTAACAAAATCAATGTGTCAAGTTTGATTCCACTGAAAATGGCAATCCGTCAATTTCTCAAATAAGGCAACTATGGAATTGTACCTCAACAGCTGCCTTGCAAAACAGTACCATACGCTTCAAAATATCCTGCACCATGAAACTAAAATAGTGTAAAACTCAAGATGCTTACAAATGGTAATTTAAATATAATCCTAATTACATCAACTATTATAAGATAAAAACTCTTCTAAGAAAAAAGACAGAAAACAGAGCTCAGCAAACTCGTCTACAACATTCAATTGGAAAATTATAGCCATCGCATCACACAGTTTGAGACTTCAAAAGGAGAACTAGTTTTTAGGAGAATATATTCAACTCTTCAGAAGGGCATACAATTCTTAAAAGAAAGGATATCTTACCTCCCGACCTCCTCTGTATATGTCATTCTCTATATGGCTTAACGTGGGACTGTTAATGAAAACAAAATCCACACCATCAATATAGGCCTGGAAATATGTTACTTCCATATCCTGCAAAGCACAAAACATTTACACAATTGTTTTGGGATAATCCTATTACTAACCAAAGAATCAGATAGTGAACAAGTCAAATTGGACTGCATCTGTTGCATACCTGGCCATCCACTTTATACCTTTTCCGGATTCCAGTATCTTGAGGTTCAGCATAATTGCCATACCGTGGTACCACAACCTAAGGAGAGAACCAAAAAGAAAATTAAAAATCAAAAAGCATAAGAAGTACAACTTCATTCATTCTTAATTTAAAATCATTAGAAGATGAAATAAGAGTAAGATGGTCATGGGTTCTCAAAAGTTCTAGAAATATAAATTAACAGACAAGACATCTATGTTCCTATCCTGATGTCAAAACTTGGAACAATTCTGAGATGCTGTTAAATTTACAGTACAACGAGCAAAATAAATGGGTACAGCCAGGTTGCCTATAGAAATATAAAGAATCCCAACTGTAATTGCAGCAGCATCTGCAAGCCCATAATTTCCAAAATTTTCCTGTTCATTTGCTTTTGCCTTATGAAAAAAGGGAAAATTTCAGAACAAAGCTACCTTTCAGTTATCATATTAAAAGATGAATAACATTACCATGACTCTATGTCCACGCCGAGCCAAAGCCTTAGGTAAAGCCCCGGCAACATCTCCAAGCCCACCTATGAAAACTCTCCACATGTCACTCTCTAGATCAAATACCAAAAGAGACTCACAAAGAGCAAGCCAGCTTGCGTGCAGACATACACAAAAGTATTCTCAACTCATTGTCAAGCTCATAAACGATTGAAAAAAGGAAACATTGGAACTTTCAATAATGCAAAAAAGCTAGAAATATGTTAATAAAGCTTGATTAACATAGTGCATGAAATCCAGCATGTGAGGCGTTGATATGGTGGTGTATACTTTTACACCTGAGATAGTAGTCAAATCCAACCCAGAGATCAACACTGTACAGATGTTGAGCACTAATACTGGCCTGATCCACAAAAACAATTGTTTGAACAAGGAATGATTCATATTTTAATTTTTTGATAACAAAAATTTGTTTATCATAAAATTCAACGATATTGACAGCAGTCACAGAAATGGTTTTTCTAAACTACAAGATAGTTTCAATAAACAGTAATATGGGTATTTAGTCAATGAAAAGAAATTTACTCCATAACTGTGTACATACATGTTTAACTGAAACAACTTAAGTTTGTAACAGAATAGTAGAATCTATCATTTATCCTTCTTACCACCATATTTTATCAAGTGGATGTACCAGACATAAAATGCATATGAGATGTCTTTCTTCTGATGGGATAGGAAAACTCTTACTATCTTTCTTTAATATGATTCCAGTACCCTCAATTCTTCTGTTTATTAAAAAAATCTATGAAGGAAACAGTTTTTCCATGACAGATCAAAGATTACATACCTGTCTTAGACCACGGAGCACATTCTGCAGCCACCAATATAACATTCATGACATTGGCCCCGGCCAATGGAGTAGGTTTTGCAACTTCAATGTCAGGATCAGTTGCTTTACTCATAAGTTCTTCAAACTTCAAATCTTTCTCATACTGCTCATCCTTTGGGCTGAAAGTTTCAGTGGTATGTGAGAGAAAAGATGGCAGTTTTTCAGACCAAGATTCCTTTGATGTAGAATCTTTCAACTGTTTTGGGGAATTTTTGTCGGAGGATGCCTTTTCATTAGAATCTTTCAACTGCTTGGGGAAATTCTTCTTGAAGGATGCCTTTTCATCAGAATCTTTCAACTGTTTGGAGGAATATCTATTGATTGATACCTTTTCATTAGAATCTTTCAACTGTTTGGAGGAATCTATATTGATTGATGCCTTTTCATCAGAATCGTTCATCTTTTTGGGGGAATCTATATTGAGGGATGCCTTTTCAGGAGGCAACCTGTTTTCAGATTTCTTTCTGCCTACATCAGGACCTCTGATAATGGCCGAAGGCTGGATTTCTGGTACCACATCTGCAGTTGCGTGGACATAGGTGCTTGAAGGAATGCTGTCATTTTGGTTTTCAGCTTCATTCCTACCTCTGGTTGAAGTGGGATCCAAATCGGAAAAAGTGATCTCCTTTTGCTCATAAGAAACTTCATCTTCTTCTGAATTAGTAATGCTACTCTTTATAGATGAAAGCATTTTCTTTCTTTCTGAAATCTACCCCCCAAAAAATAGATAAATTAAAACATAACACCCACATTAAATTTCTCAGAAAACAGAATTTAGTCATGTCAGGAGATAATGATGCCAAAAAGATAAAATTTGATAATCTGTAGCAAAGAAAAAAATAGGTCACAAATATGGCAAAATAAAGCAAGTTTAAAACATTTTGGCACAAATGTAGGCACGACATTTAACATGATAAGCAACTTATAATCAAGCTTCCACCACCACTCTATTGTACTAACAATGCCTGTGCTGATAGATGCTTCGTACTTCTGAATAATATATCTGTAATTAAGGCAAAGAGGCAATCGTGTAACGAGTCAAGTGTAAACTTTATAATGTCATAGAACATCAATGAATCCAATCACCGGCTTTTCAATTCTTATGGCATTGTTTTCCCCTCAGTCAGAGTCTTAAATGAATTGAGTGAATGGCATTGTTTGCTTGCAGAAGGCTTTTCCATTTGAGGTTCCAGAGATTAAATTGGTCAAGGCCTTTAACTGAATATATTGTTCACAATACCATTCACTCAAAAACCTCATGGAGTGCTGTTATATGTCATTGACAGGAGCGCAAAGATTCTAACTGAGACACTATCAAGACAGTCATTTCATTGATTTCCTATATCATTTCAACATTCAATACAAAGAAATCCACCATAGAGACAAATAATCACAACACCAAAACTTAAATATTTTTTAACAACAACGAAGGTTTCTTTTTAATAAAAGATTCAATAGTTCTACTACAAAAAGCAACTTAGGTCAATGCAAAAGTAGCCATAAAGATTTCTTTAAGAAAAGGGAAAAAGAAAAGACCTGCTGTAGAAGTTGTCTTTGCATAGCAAGAACCTTCTTGCTCTTCTCAATAGTAGCCTGAAGCGAATCCGCTGATTCATCATTATTTTCACCTTCCACATTTCCTTTTCCTACCGCTTTCGCACGCTTGATCTTCAATAAATGCCAACTTTTATTAAAGCAGAAAGAAAACCCAGATATTGAATTACTGAAAGAAGCATAAACCGGCGACTTTCTTGGCTTAAATGCTGCAGAAGAAGAACTGGGTGGGTATTGATTTTTACTAAGAACCACATAGGTCTCTGCTTTCGTTGCCACCGTAAAAGGAAAAGTCCCAATGGAGGCCATCCAGCGTTTGGCGAATTGCCGCAATGAAGATCCAAGATTGTCAAAAAAGACACAGAATCGAGTTTACTGAAAATTGGTATTGACCCACTGGAGCAAATGACGATAGTAAAAAAACCAATTGAGGAAATTTCAACAGCATGAGACACAAGTGTGTAACTAATGATTAATAGATTATATATTAGACAAGAAGGAGAGAGTTTTGTTACTGCAAACAGAGGACTAACCATGTACCGAGAAACAACAGGACAACCAGAAAAATCTTTTGTGGATGCTTATTGAAGGGGGTCCACTAGATTGAGGTTCAAATTTGCTAACAATTTGAGAACAGAAGTTACTGTTTACCGGAGATTGGATTCTGTGTTCTGCATGATCATGCCACATGTAACCAGTTCCATAACTGGTAGATCATGCATATGATCAAAACCTGCATCTGCGGGTCCGGGTTCAATCAAGGCTTCAGCCACAGAATCATAAAGCTTCCTCGGAAGTTAGGATATCTAATTTGTAATATTTTTGTTGCGAATATCAATTTTTTTATTTGTATGGTGTTATTTTCCATGAATTTAAAACGTGGTGTATTACATATATTCATGTGGAAGTCCCATAGATTCTTACTCTCTTCGAGTTTGTGACAAAGTTATCATAATAAGCTCAACTTTGATATGATATTGTGGCAAGATTGTTGGTTTGTGGTGAATGGTTTACCTAATCCCCTTTCCTTTTATTTCTCTATTGCCAAGGTTGGTGGCTTTTGTCTTTTATGTTTTCTGGGATCATCTCATTGGAAGGAATAATATAAGGTGCTTTATTAGCGAAAGTGATGGATACCAAATTGGTTTCATGACTACAACATGTTTGCAAAATAAACTTTTGGTTGCATGTATTATGATATTAATAACTTTCTGTTACCTTTTTGCAGTTCTTTATAAAGCAATGTAGTACTGTAATTACCAAAAGATATCAGGCTCTCAAAATTATAATACTCAAACAAAATTTTATTGACCTATAATATATACATATACTCAAATTATATTACATGGGTTTATTTATGTACATCCATGTAAGATTGAGTTTTGTTTTGAATAACAAACTCTGGATACCTAATCAAAATGTGATTTTATTTTCAGCTTATCATAGTCAAGATTAGGATGGAAATAATGGAGCAGTGCAAGTTCTGAAGAGTTTTCCTTCTTTAAACTCAATGTTGTCAAGTTTTTCTTGGCACCATTTGAGTTGGGAAGATGACACTGTAGACATCTGAATCACTCTTGATACTAGCTTCATGTCTATCATTGTGAATAAAATCTCTTTTCTTTGAGATTCTTCTACAGGATTTACAACTTTCTTGAACCAACATCTCTGCTTACCCTGCAAATCTTTCAAACATAGTTGCTTCTGAAAAAGAAAATCTAGTTAGAACTTCTAATATCTAAAAAGTGTTAATATTCAACTAATAAATTGATCAGAATTCTGGGCCATATATAGATGTAATGTACTATTAAGATTTTTAAAGAGTTCAAGTAGTCAACGCAAATCGTGTCCAAATTAAGCTCGGATTAGCAGAGAATTCTAATTCATTCAGTACACTGTTAATTACCTTACGGAGTTGTCTATTGAGATAGCGTAGGAGCTCTAAATCTCTTGGGTCTTCCACAGGTGGGTAAGCCCGTAGGGAGTTTTTGAGTTCCCTCCAAGCTGTTGATTTCTTGTTGTCTGTTGTTACAAATATTCCAAAAGCCTCTATGCATTTATCAATGGTCTTCAACACTTCTTTTACGCTAATGGCTTCTCCTCTGACATCCTGCTTTTCCTCCTCCGAGAAACCTAATGGCAACAGGAAAATAATTAACTTCAAATTATGGATAAACTTTGAAAACAAATAATATATGCGTATTTCCTTCTGAAAATTAACAAATTAATATGATATTCAAGTACATTTAAAATTAAGATACCGTAATATTTATTTTGCTGAGCAATTATTTATCAAAGTAGGTAAAATGATGACCATCTTCAACATATCTATTGACTTTAATTAACAAAAGTTTTTTGTTTGTACCTATATATTGATAGAAAACGCATGTATTTTTCTATAGAAAATCCAGATGCATGCTTAATTTCCAACTGTTGACATGGTCCTATATGGACTTATATTTAATTATAATAGATTAATGAGGTTGCTAAAATCACAAGTTAGAAAATATTAACGGACATTATGATCTCTACATTTTGGTTGGTGAGGACAAAAATCAATATCCCTGGCCACTTGCTACTTTATAAGTTAAGATAATCTTTTTCACATTGCATTACTTTTGATAAATTAATCAAAGAATTAAAAAGAGTATTAATTGTCAGTTACCAGAAGTCTGTGGAACTTGGAGAAGACTCTTGAGAGTAAGTCTTCCCCTAACATAATTCCAAGTCCTCTTGCTCTCACTGCACCTTTCATCCTCAAGAAATCTCTCTAGCAGTACTTGAAATTTCTGAAATTCCCCAGCTGTATTTCCATAAAATACACCATGTTGAGAGGTGGAATCTGCAAGAGTTTTGACCTTTGTGTATTGATAATGAAGAGTCTCCCAGGACAAACATGATTGAGCCACATAAACCATTTCAAAATCACTCTCTAAGCTTATTAAGAGCCTCTTTTTAGTCTGTTTGGTATAAATTCCAACAGGATCATGGCTCTCTTGTGAGCTAGGTGTGCCCAATTGCTTGTTCATAACATAACCTGATATAATTAACAAATTGAAATAAGTATTATATAAAAACTCTAGTAGTATGAGACAATGGGAGATATGAATACCTACTTATCCCACATGTTCTATCATGATTGAGCAAATCGAACCATCTCATTCTTTCTGTGTACTTGTTGTAAAAAGCATCTGATATTATTTCTTGATGCTGATCATCATCTCCATGATTTTCTTCACTTTCTAAAACTGGTGAAGTATTGGAGGTACAAATTACTGATGATAATGGATAGCAGTACTCAATATTCATGTCTCGGTTTTCTCCATCGACACCTGGTGAATTGGAGCTACAAACAGAAGATGATGAATCTAATTCTTCTTGTAAATCCATATCTTCTGTGCATGAATTGGAATGGCAAATATTGGGAGTTATAAACTTATTCGAGCCCGCGTCTCTATCTAGACAAGAACTTGCTTCTTCCATGTTGATATCTTCTTCTTCTCGAAGAACATCGAATTCAAAGAATTCAATGTCTTCTACAAGCTCATTTTTCTGAAATGCGAACATTATTTGCTTGCACGGTGCTGGTGCAATGCTTGGAAAACTATATGAATCACCAGTTTCATTCTGGTGGTTACAACTTTGGAGAACCATAGATTTCTCAGCCTCTTCTGTAACAACTTCAACATTAGCCACTGTACTAGATGAGAAAATATACACGACACAGCTGCTGAATGACCTGAAAACAAACAAGCAAACAAAACAGATGATTCTGGCAGGATAAAAAGCCACAACCAGAATCCATCTGCTAAGTATCTTGAGCCACAGAAAAATTTGGCAAAGAACAAGAAAAAAAGGATGGATATAAAAGCTCAAATAAAACCATTTCACAAAACCTTCTGGGATTATCACAGATTCAATGATAAACCAACAGGATATCAAAAAAGCCATTGATTTCAGACAAAGTTCACCATAACTTTTAACTACTAATCTGGGAATTATAAAAAAGACAGTTATTAATTGTTTTCCCAGTGGTGGCAAGGACTGGTGCAGTGCCATTAGTATTATAGATAAACTTGAGTTCTCATCGATCATCAATCATCATCAATACTTGGAATAAAGAGGCCAACTTGGAAAATTTTTGTATGCAAATTGTCATATACAAATGCAATTCAATTGCACTCTCTATCCGAAGAGACAAGACTCAGCATAAACTATAATTTTTGCAGGACTTGACCGACATTATAAAACTTGTCTGCATGCTTGGATCCAATCGATAACCTAATCGATAAATGCTTTGACAATAACTTCTAACATTTTTTTTCCTCATAAAATCCTCAAGTAACCTTAACTGTCTTCGAAAATCATAATTGTTGCCCTCAATTCGGAGGACCAAGATGTCATAAAATCAAATTATCCTTACCATGTTTGCTTGGTTTTTTTCCATGCGAGAAACTATGAAAGTGAAAGGTCAACTGTTGAAAGGACAGATGAACGAATGTGTAATTGTGTATTGTAATCAATGATAAATACTAAAAGAAAAAGATAAGATTGAAATCAATTCTTACATCATAAGTATAAGGTAACCTTTGTACAAGTCAATGAATTTTAGTAACTAATTAACTTCATACCTAACGCAACTATCAATGTCTCATTATTATGACTATGCATTCACCAAAGTATATCTTCATATTTAATAATATCCTTGTTGGCGCGAGAATTATCCGTGATCCTCCTCACATCCAACGAAGAATGACTCAGTAGGTGAGGTATGAGGGCGATATGTGTTAGCTTGTATTTTATTCATAATTTCCATGTTTATTTTTCTCATTTTAATGTGATAAATTGTACTTTAAGGACGGATTTTATTTGTTTTGTATTTTTGTGTTCTTAATCAGGTTAAGGATGAAGTTTATGATTTTTGGAACTGAAAAGAA
>JAVXUL010000021.1:1300049-1323953 GCA_035590515.1 Trichilia minutiflora | reverse complement strand
TAAACAAATTAATCAAACAAATCATTTATTCATCAACAAAATAATTTGCTCATCATCAAAAACACATAGGTCAACAAGATGACCATGATGTCGGGATCCTGTCCAGGGTAATCTTCCCTATCCTGAGGTTGCCTAGACCCTGGGAGGAGATGCTGAGAATCAATATAGTTCATGAGATACTATTTCTGACTATTACGTCGATTTGATTCCTCAGATCCTCGCACTGATCAGTGGTGTGATCACTCTCTTTGTGAAATTCACAAAATCAGCCCTTAGTCCTCTTAAGCACCTTTGTTTTCATGGTCTGAGGATTGGGGCTTAGGAGACCCTGACTTTTTGTGTACTCATAAATTTCGGACAGGGTAGCCTTCAATAGAGTGTAATTTTGGGTGGCCACCTGTTTTACTCTCCTGGGAGAGTTCCTGCCCTGATGTTGCTTTGGTGGCCTTTCATCCCTGGTTTACCAGGATGTAAGCTTTCCCTAACCCTTCTCTCCTCTGTCATACTTTTGATGCCCATAGCGGTCTCCTTTTTCTCTTCGGTGCATCTCCTAAGGATGTTCCCTCCTGACTGGGACTGTGTGAGATTCTTCCTTCATTCTTAGAATCATCTCACCCTCAATCTCAATTTTGTCCAACAGTTCTAGTCGGGCTGTCTCATATGTATCCACAGTGCGTCGATGGATAGCGTACCAGGCCCTTTCCAACCGCAAGCCCTTTTTCAACCTTCTAGAGCCAAAGGGTGATGGTAGGCCCCCAACTCTATCACTTCTTTGTGGTATCTACGCACGAATTTTTTCAATGTTTCTCCTGCTCCCTAGCGCATTGACAGCATCGTGCTCAGATTTCGACTGGTGGCCATGGCTCCCCTGAACTCATTTTCAAAGGGCGCCACCAGTTGGCCAAAACTAGTGATGCTAGCCGGAGGTAGACTCTTGTACCAATGCCTTGCTGGCCCTTCTAAAGTCAGGGGAAAAGGACGGCACATTTGCAACTCAATTAACCCCTGAATCAGTATCATCTCCCTGAACGTGTCAATGTGCAAGGACGGGTCAGTTTTACCTGAGTAGGGAGGCAACTGGAGCATCTTGAATTTCCTGGGAAGGACTAAGGATAATATCTCTCTGAAAAATGAGATTTGGACCCATAGGGGGAAGCTTGGTTAGCTTCTAGATTTCTTCCCTGAGCAGGGATGTTATAAGCCCCCATTTTATGCAGCATTCTCTTTACACATTCTTCTATCTCCTTTCGACTGACCACTGCTTCTGCTTCCTTCTCCTAGGCATGTTTCTCATTGAGGTAACACCTCATATCGGATGAAGTAAGGCTAGGCTCAATTCTTGATTGACCCATCCTTTTGAAATCTCCGTCACTAATATTTATTCGATGCTCACGCCCTTCATAAATCTTGAAGGGGGTGTTAATCCCCTGAGACGCACGAAATTCCTTCGACCTCTTAGTCACCTTGGCCTTCCCTTTCTGTCTGGGTGTTAATCTCTGCTCAGGCACATGACCATACATCTCTTTGGATCCTCGAACTCTCTCTGCACGATCGCTTCAGGAAATTTGACTTTCTTGCCCTTTAGGAACAAGAGGCATTCTCCCTTCCCCCAGAGAGATGGGTTTCCTGGTCATTTGCCTCCTAACTTCCAATAGTTCCCTCTCCAGCGCTTCGGCCCTGCTGGCCAGAAGCCTGTCTACATGTCTGCCTTTTACACTGGCAATACTTTTGCTAAAGCTGGAACCTTCCTCTGCTTGTCTTCTTTCTGCCATCTCTGAATTTTTCTAAGGACAAACTGTAGAAAATATTTTCTCAGAAAATTTTAGAAAAATGTTTCTTCCTCCCTTCCTCCTCTACGCACGGTGCTTCGATGGCTTTTTATTTGATTTCCACAGACGACGCCAGCTATTGGTGCGAGAATTATCCGTGGACCCTCCTCACGGCCAATGAGGAATGACTCAATTGGTGAGGTGTGAGGGCGATGTGGTTGTTATTGAACGGAGATTTTTCCACCTGAGAGCGATTGAAAATGTGGCTCTTTTCGATGAGGCTCCACCTCCTAAGCCTGCAAAGACAACAAACACTTATGGAGTGATGTTGGGAGGGGTTCTTGACAGGAAAACTCCAATGTCTAAGTCAGTAATAACGTGGAGGAAAAAGAAAATAGACTTCCGACGAAAGCAACAGAGAGAAAATCGTAAGTGGCTTGAAATGGGAGAAAAGTGTATAAAATGTATAACCAAAGGCTACCCAACAAAAATGACTAGAAAAGATGATAATCAGGCTCACTTTCTCTCTCTCCGATTCTCTCAACGTGTGATCGAAGTACAAACTTCCGATGAGGTTTCTACCTAAAAATCCAAAATCCGAGAGAGAGTCCCAAAAGTCAAAAAGTCATTTTTCTGTTGAAGAAGGTTGCCTTATGTAGTGCCTCCCCTCTGAACAGTGACTTGACATCAGAGAATGGGAAGGATGTGACGTCTGATATGGGATAATGTGCAGTCGAATTTCATTAATGGCGTTGACACATCTGCAGGAGTAAGGGCCTGACACCTTCCCATCACCTAAAAAAATGGTCAGAGGATGGGACAGGTGCATTTAAGGGGCCAACTATCAATAATCCTTCCTATTTTTGGTCTGAAGGAGAGGGACACATGTCTGTTGATACCTTGTATAAGAATTCCCGTCCTAATCAAGGGTTGCCTGCAAATTGACTGTTGAAAGATTCCGAGTCTGAGATGATTCCTTTAAGAAGTTATCCGGGTCCCTGGGAAGACGACTTATCTCAGTTGATACTGTTGGATGCTTGAGACGTGCTGTGGATGACCGCGCCATGCTTGAGAAGGAGCTTCAGTCTTCGTGGTGCTTGAGATGGTAAGAATCCTGAGGTGCCATTAATTC
Source organism: Trichilia minutiflora (assembly GCA_035590515.1). Lineage (NCBI taxonomy): Eukaryota > Viridiplantae > Streptophyta > Magnoliopsida > Sapindales > Meliaceae > Trichilia > Trichilia minutiflora. Next base: position 1,321,052 of record JAVXUL010000021.1, on the reverse strand, counting down.
TCCTAGGATATTGATTACCTGGGGCAAACTCATTAGGGGCATGAAATCCATGAGAAGAGGGATTTCTAGGGCGAAATTTGTCAGGGATCGTATATTCCCTGAGTAGGGAGATACCGGGGACGAGGTGTATCTGAGACGAAACTGTATAAGATTACCCGTGACCACCTATATTTGCCTTGCTAACCGGACATCCACTTATCATCCTTATATTTTTCTTTCAAATAATCTTATTTTATTTATATTTTTGTTTTTATACGTGTGTGTGTATAAGTTACTTGGTACTTATTTTCGTTAACCTTAAAAGAAAATTTATTTTTTAAAAATAATAATATATTATCAAACAATAATATAGTATTATCTCTTGACCTAAAAATTTTGTAGTTATAAATAATTTTATTTAATATATGTCCACCATTAAAAGATTATTGAGTTATCTTACATTGATAATCATAAATTAATCAGACGGGTAATTTTATTCCATAGATTTACTTTTTAGGTTGATTGCAAACAGTCTAAAATGTTACTATCCAGAATTGTAGAAATAAATAAAATTATTACATAGAAGATTGCAAGTAAAAGATTAATTAATTTTATCCATTCCTGATTTTTCTTTTAATTATTCATAATTAATTCATGAAGTCAGTACGTAATTATCATGACAAATGATGAACTAATTGTTCGTTTAGATTGCCAATTTGATGGATAGAAATTATCATATTGAATTTTAGCAGTGTAAAAAATAGGAATTCATATATAAATTTTCACAGAAATAATAAAAAAATATAATTATATTATATTATTATTATTATTACATATTTTATATAATTAATTTAATTTAATTTTATTCTTATAAAAACATAGAATAATGCACAATAATATAAAATTATCACATCAAATTATATATATAATTAAATTTATATAAAGATTTATTATATACATAATACTCTTTTGAACTAAACATGAACGCAATATTGAAATTAAACTACATGCATTTATTTATTTATTATTATTATTATTGGATTCGAAATATTTTCCTACAAAAGAACCGTCGGCAGTCACTAACCGTCAACAACTACCCCGAACTTCCAAATTCAAATTCCTGAAGAAATCCTATTATCTATATATATCCAACACAAATCTTCAAAATCTTTTTGAGTACATCGTTTCCATCCATTCTCATATATACATTTCTGTGAATTCCCTTTCCTTAAGGAAGCAAATGGAGGCAACAGAAGAAGGAATCGGCATCAAAATCTACACCGCAACCCCGCCGGAAGGCACCACTCCAAGGGCTTCCGAAAATCTTCCTGATCAATATTCATCCTCCGCTCTCCGTCATCCTCCGGGAAAGAGACGCCGTGCGGTGGCGAAAGGAGTGCAGAAAACGATATCCAAAACTTCCATGCTCGTCAACTTCCTTCCCACAGGCACTCTCTTAACCTTTGAAATGGTCCTTCCTTCAGTCTACAGTAATGGCGATTGCTCTCCTGTCAACACCATGATGTTGCACGTCCTACTCGGAATCTGCACTCTCTCCTGCTTCTTATTCCACTTCACCGACAGTTTCCGGGGCCCTGATGACAAAGTTTACTATGGTTTCGTGACCCCAAAGGGGCTGGCGGTGTTCAAACCAGGCCTAGATGTGGAGATTCCGAAGGATGAGAGGTACAAAGTTGGGTTAACGGACTTTGTGCATGCTATGATGTCTGTAATGGTGTTTGTTGCGATAGCTTTTTCAGATTATCGGGTTACAAGTTGTTTGTTTCCGGGACATGAGAAGGAATTGGATCAAATTATGGAGAGTTTTCCATTAATGGTGGGAGTTGTTTGCAGCAGTTTGTTTCTTGTGTTTCCCAATACTAGGTATGGAATTGGATGCATGGCTGCATGAAGAGCGAAAGAAAATATGGTGTTTTCAGATTTTCAAAAACAGAGAATTATTGCCTAGAGTAATAGTATTTCTATGTAGAAGAATAAAAATTTCTTGACAAATCCAAGAATTTCTCGTTTGTTAGTATGTATCTCTTGTTACATCAAGTATATTAACTGCTATTAATTCTCGTTGGTTGAAATTTTACAAATCTAATGAACAATCTATTGGTATAATAAACGTGTCACTCTATGAATTACTCGTACATACAATCTCTCTGTAATTGATCTTTCGGGGAAAAAGAATGGCAAGTGAATACTAATACTTTGACTACCTGTACATGTGTTGAGTCTACAACCTTCTCTTCATGTTGCATACCATCTATATGTATGTATATCCTGCAAGACCTTGATAGGTTATTCTTATCGATCCCCGCAACAGATAGGTCCTTTTCCCTGTTGCAACTTCTGCCAGAGACATAGCATTTCTCTAGGGCTTTGGTAGTGTGCAACAACATATCCATGCTGGCATCCTTCGTTGTGCACTCGTGGTTCGTTTATGTAACGTACTTGCAAACCATGTTTCTTCAGCTCTGCTATCCAGATCCCCATTGCCACATCCTCCAGTTTGAACATCTGCATACGGAACAAACAAGCAATAATGATTTTATAGCCAGCAGATATAAGTTGGTTCACGAAATTTTGATAATAGTAAATAAGAATTTGATTGGCAGATTAGCGTTAATGAACATTGACGAGTCTTGTATGTGAAGGGAGAAGGGTATCGTCACCTTTAAATGACCTCCTTGCCTCTTAGCAACAGCCTTGGCTATGTCGTGTGATACCACATAACCAGGGCCATGTGCCCAGGGGGGATAAGTACTTTCAGGCCATTCCTTCAAAATTACAGAAACAAGAGTGTTTGGGAAACTGATTGATAAGGAAATATCATCAAATGCGTGAGTGTTGATTAAGTTGAGAAAGTTACCTCAGGGCTGATATACCATTTGCTGTCAGGATTTCGATGAGGATGAGCATCGGAGTTTATAAGACCATACAGCAGGCCATGTGTCACATCTGCTCTGTTTAGAGAAGCTAGTACTTCATCCACACGAACAAATGCATCATCATCCGTTTTCATCACATACGTGGCTGAAACAACTTCTGTCTGTCAAAACCACAAAATAAGCCAACAAAATAAACTCTTGTACATTGAAAAAGAGAAAGTAAGAACTTACCCCAAAAATGCAAATTGCTATCGTCTTCCATGTTATAAGACTGTAATAGTCAGCAAAAGGCATCAGCTGAATGTCTCTATATGTTTGTACCTCGGTCCAAAGCTCCTCATTCACCATCTGGTTTTTATGCTGTAACACAGAGGAAATCTTTGAGTACTTTGCTTCAAGCAAGTATTATTTAAAATTAGCAAATAGTGAATGAAAAAATTGAAACTCACCAAACCAACAAAAAAGCGTACTGCAACAATGCCAGCCTTCACTGCAGGATATTGCATCCATGCTCTCCGAACAGTCATCCTTCGCTTGAAATTATTTGCCGTAGAAAAGACACCAATGAAGAGGTCCAGTCTATGGTGCAGTGGGAAAGGAACTGATCTCAGTTCTTTTAGATCAACAATCTCATCTACACCCTCAGACGTGGGTAAACTGCTTGCCAGGACAGAAATTAGTTTGAAGTCTCCAGATATCCTTACTTCACTCACAAGCCAGGGCTCCAAACTCTGAAATCATCTCAAACAAAAAAAGGTGCAGATGAATTTGAAACCAATGGTGAGACTACATCATGCTACCAGAAAAACAAGTGAAATTACCTCACGAAAAGCAAAAGATGTAATGTGCTTTCCATCAACTGTCATCTGAATTCCTTCTTCTCCCACCCTCAGTGTCATAACAGACAAATAGCCTTGCTTGAAAGGGAAATACTGACTGGCTCTAGATTTGTTCCTTGCCATTGATGACCGTAAAGAAATGTATGAAGATTTCTTTTCCGTCATCTTCTCGCCATCATTGTTACCCACCATTTCATTGCATTGCTTCAGCTCATCCACTGTTTATTATTAACAGCAAAGACTATATGTTAAATACTATATCATAAGTCTCGTGCAAATCTCAGGATATGCTCAAAACAAGTCTCATTATAGATTATTACAAGATTTTCTCCCAACTATTATGGAATACCACTCTTATCAGCTCATACCTTTTGTGTAAGAAACAAAAAGCTCTACATGTGAGTACACCTTTGCAATTCTACAAAATGATCTTCAAGTTGACATCAGTAAGCTCACTATTCTCTTGACTCTTAACAAAAAAGTAGTGCACAAATGGCAGAAAACAGTATTTTTCAAACGGGAAACCACATAACTAAATTCTAAAACTGCTGCAAAGTTGAACTAGATGACCTATGTAGAGACTTAAAACCAAGAAAAATTATTCAGCTCTAGTTACTTGCATTCAACGAGAACTAAAATATATCAGGCCATAATTTCAAAGTTCTAACAACAGAGTAGATGACACATATCAGTACCTTTCTTATTTTTGCTGGGATCTGGCAAGGGGCACCTCTCCTCTTCACCCCAGTCATGAGCTGCAGTCCATGTGTTTTGAACAATTACAGCACTCTCGGTTTCCTTATCGCCATGAAGTCGGACATTGTAATGCAAGACTATGGGAGGATCGGGCTCTCCGGGAATATGCTCACCTGTAAGATCAATCCGAAAATCACCCAAAAGGCCTTTAGGAATGCCTATTATTGTAATGGAAGAACCCTGAATCAGGCCACAAGGAATTCGTAGTCTATAACCACTATCACCAAATCCGGTAACATTAATATCGGTAAGAAAATGTGGACATTGTTTCTCCCTCCCCTTGTGAAGTGAACTTCCGTTTAAGTCACCATTTTGTTCCTTTCCAAAGGAATCTATAAGATTTTCCCAAGCAACTCCAGCTTCTCGAATAGCCTCTACTGAATTAGGCAAACCGTGAGAGAAGTTAACCAAATGCTTCATGCGATTCCATGTGAGCAAAGAACTTTGTACTTCCTGGGAGAAGTTCCTTCTAAGAAAAAGACTAGACACCAATTTATCCGGGGAATTCACTCGATTAGCAGATTGTTGAGGTTGAACTGTAGGAGGAAGTCCATCTCGATGCGATTCAAGAGGATCAGTTGAGTTGACATTAGCAGGAACCGAAAGGGAAATATCCCCAACTGGGTTCTTCAGCACGGCATACCAAAGTACTAACAGCATAAAAAAGAACCCAACCAAAATACCGCTAAACCATTTCTTCATTTTTCTTCAACACTTTCTACATCAATTGCTTAGAAAACAAAATCAGCGACATAGAAAATTAGGAAGAATATGTACATCTGCCCAAACCCTCAAGTGCCTCTCAGCCTCTGATATTCTATCTACAAGAAGTCGGAATCTACAAAATCTGCAAAGCAATCAAAAATAAATTAAGAAACACTTAAGAGGAGCAAAATCTTTGCAAAGCCAGACAATTGTAGATCAAAAATTTAAATAGTTATGAAACCTCAGTAAAATGAATTTAATGTCTGACTAATTAATTTAATCACATCCACATCCATCGTACTATTTCCAATTAAGTAGTCAATTGTCCACCAAACCCAATTTGTGAAACTGACAAAGATGATCTGTAACCACAAAACAGCAGTAATATGAAACCGCAAGTGCTAGCTAATATTTATGTTTTAAGAAAACACTATAAATGTTTCAAGATATTTCAAAATGAATTTAATGGTACAAGTTCCTTAAACTACCAAATTAGAATTTGTCAAAAAAATTTACCAAATCCAAGATTCAACATCACAGACTCACACAGACAGCAAATCCCATATCCAAAATAAAAAATCAGAACCAGCCACAATGTTGATATAGAGATGATCAGACAAACAGAGGCACACAAATGAACCAAAACAAAAACCAATCAGCAGTTACAAGTTTGATATACCAATTTCATATATATTAATTACACATATTCATACCTGAAAACTTATTCTGCAAGCCTCAGAGAAGGAGAAAACAGAGAAACTGAGAATGGTTCTTGGAAAGTAAGAAAATGAGTTGGAAAATTGACAGGTAAAATTCAAAAAGGAAGGTTCGTTGTGTTGTTTGGTGGTGTGTAACCGTAATGTTTAAGTTGGATATTTTTTTATTAATATGAACTTGAGATCTACGCCAAAGCCAAAGCCAAAGCCAGTTGTTTTTCTTTTTCAATTTTGCTTTTGTTTCTAGTATTCCGTCTTTGGTAACTACAACCTAGAACGAGCTATGTCCCTGCAATTGCCGATCGGCAACTGACGGACGGAACACAACGGCAATGTTAACGGTTACGTATTGCTTCCACTTTGCCGGGTTTTTTTGACTTTTTGAGTTTGAAATTGCACGACGCCGTTTGGAAACTGCAAGGAAAACGGAGAGAAAAATAACATTCGGATCCCTGTTCTTAGTTATTCTCAAATATCTACAAATGTTTTTCATATGTATAAAATAGGTCCTAATATATACTGAAATGACTAAACACACCTACTACTATAAAACTTTCGACCTGACAATATAAGACAAAATTTGAATTTTTTTATCATTAAAACTTGTAATTTAATAAGTTCAACTACTTAAACTACTAATTAATCGAGATAATTTTGGTTAATTAGTGCATTTCACTTGGTACAAATCATGCAAGCTCTTTTCTATTTTGGTCATTTTGTTGAGGGATCTATTTTACACAATTAGAAAACTATATCCTTATCTGAAATAAAAAATAATATATAGACTTCATTGTTATTACAAAAAGGCCAAAGAATATTTCCCATTTTTGACTCTTTGTTTTTTACTTTGACGTAATTATACTTGGCCCGGAAACTTTGACTTTGAACGGGTCTTTGCAACAAAATTCTATGCTTCCAAATTAATTTAAATCAAATTAATTAATTTTAATGATTTCAACAATATGAATTAGATGTCATTATTAAATTCAACCTTATTAGATAAACTAATTCAATCAAATTAGTTCAATTATTTCAACTTATTGAATTAGATGCATATTGAAAATTCAACTTAATTCAAATAATTTTCATATTTTAACCAATTGAATTAAATAATATATATTAAAAAATAATGATGTTAAACTAATTAAGACTATATATACCTTAGAAACTCTTCATCGAATGGATTTATTGTTTCCCTTTATAATTCAATTAAATAATTAATTAGATTCATTTATAATTATATAATATAAACATAATTCAGATGGTAACCATGTTAATCATGCAACCCATGAATCAAAGTGACCACAATATACATTTAAACAATTTTGATGCTTATGTTTACTAATGGTTGTTACCCTTTGAATCATTTCACTTTGATCTTTAAATAAAGCTATTCCTTTTTATTTTTTTGTTTTTAATTTTACTTTTATTTTGATGCTTATGTTTTAAGTGTTTTCCCTTCAATTGAATGATGTAATTTTAATTTTTAGTGTAGAAAGGGTTTGGAAATTTAAAGGTTTCAATTAAATTGTTCACCACACAGTAGTCTCATGACGTGGCATCAATATGGAAAGAAGCGTCAAAATTCTTTAGTACCGTTCCCTTGTTTCCAGGTGTGTGGTGCAGGGAGAAAGAAGATAAGATCTTCCTTTGGATTTTGGCTTTTTACATGCTACAATTTGGACTTTTCATTGATATGGATTGCGGAAGTACTTATTCGTGTATTTTACGTCCGAAGTGCTTTTCTAGATCCTTCAAGATGTTAGAACAAGCAGTGAATATCTGATTAAGAAAAAGCCAAATGGACGTGCTGGAAACATCCTATGCAAATGTGTTATCACTTATTTAAACATACCAGCACTCAATTTCCCTCCCAAAAGAGGTTCAACTACAGAAGAAGAAATAATATCAACTAGCAAGGAAACAAAAAAATGTCTCCTGCTGTATCTCTTTCGATCTCCCATCACTTTCCAATCTGCAAGTCTCAGGAGATTTCAAAGGAAACCCACGTTCCAAGAAGTGCTTTTAGAGAAAACCCATGTCAGAAAACACCCAAAAACATCAAAATTAGTAAAAGAAAGCTGTTAAATTCCACTGCTTTGGGGCTGTTAGGAGGGTTGTCTCTTGTTCAACCTGCAAAATCAGCTGAACCTGAGAGCCCATTTGAGTCTACTTCAAATAGAATGACATACTCAAGATTCTTGCAGTACTTGGAGGAAGGTGCTGTGAGGAAAGTAGACTTGTTTGAGAATGGAACTGTTGCGATTGCCGAGATTTATAATCCAGCACTTGATAAAATCCAGAGGGTCAAAATTGAGTTACCAGGGTTGCCACAAGAGTTGCTGAGGAAAATGAAAGAGAAGAATGTTGATTTTGCTGCTCATCCTATGGAAACGAACTGGGGACTTGCTGTACTTGATTTCTTAGCAAATTTTGGCTTTCCATTATTGCTTATTGGCTCTTTGTTTTTAAGAGCACCTTCTGCAAACAATCCAGGAGGTCCAAACTTGCCATTTGGGCTTGGAAGGTATGACAAAATCAAAATTTTCATCCCTCAAATAATTATATGATTTGTTTGTCATATCCATGTAATTCATAATTTTTGTTTTTTGTAAGCAGAAGCAAAGCCAAATTTGAGATGGAGCCTAATACTGGAGTGACATTCGATGATGTTGCTGGAGTTGATGAAGCAAAGCAAGATTTTCAGGAAGTTGTCCAATTCTTGAAGACACCAGAGAAGTTTGCTGCAGTTGGTGCAAATATTCCGAAAGGGGTATTGTTAATAGGGCCACCAGGGACAGGGAAAACATTGTTGGCCAAAGCAATAGCCGGAGAAGCAGGAGTTCCATTCTTTTCTCTGTCGGGATCAGAGTTTATTGAAATGTTTGTTGGCGTAGGAGCTTCAAGAGTGAGGGATTTGTTCAACAAGGCCAAGGCAAATTCGCCGTGCTTAGTTTTCATTGATGAGATAGATGCTGTGGGAAGGCAAAGAGGAACTGGCATTGGTGGAGGAAATGACGAAAGGGAGCAAACTTTAAACCAGTTGCTTACAGAAATGGATGGCTTTACTGGAAACACTGGAGTGATTGTTATTGCAGCTACAAATCGGCCTGAAATTCTTGATTCTGCTCTACTCAGGCCTGGAAGATTTGACAGACAGGTAACTTTGTCAAACTGTTTCAGGTTAGAGATTTTCTTCCTAGGATGTAGCTAGAAACTTATGAGCAATCTTGTTGTTCGAGAAGGTCGCAGTGGGGCTACCTGATATAAGAGGAAGAGAACAGATTTTGAAGGTGCACAGCAATAGCAAGAAGCTTGACAAAGATGTTTCTCTCAGTGTTATTGCCATGAGGACTCCAGGATTCAGCGGTGCAGACCTGGCAAACGTGATGAATGAAGCTGCAATTCTTGCAGGCAGGAGAGGAAAGGACAAAATTACGATGAAAGAAATCGATGACTCCATTGATCGAATTGTGGCTGGAATGGAAGGAACCACGATGACTGATGGAAAGAGCAAGATTCTGGTGGCTTACCATGAAATTGGGCACGCTGTCTGTGCGTAAGTATATTGAATAATAGCAAGTAATCCAAACTTCCAAAGGAATTTTAACTTTAACTATTTGGTGTTATTTGCTATTTACAGGACATTGACTCCGGGCCATGACCCAGTTCAGAAAGTGACTCTGATTCCCAGAGGTCAGGCACGTGGCCTAACATGGTTCATTCCTGGTGAAGATCCTGCTCTAATCTCCAAGCAACAGCTTTTCGCCAGGATAGTAGGAGGACTTGGAGGAAGAGCAGCAGAGGAAGTGATTTTCGGAGAAGCAGAAATCACTACAGGAGCAGCAGGCGACTTGCAACAAATTACCCAGCTAGCAAGACAGGTTTGTAATTTCCTCAAACAAAATTTTCCTAGTCCCAAAATTTTCTAAACTTCCAATCCGTGCTAACAGTTTTTCCTTATTCCAGATGGTAACAAGGTATGGCATGTCCGAGATCGGGCCCTGGAGCCTGACTGATCCAGCAGTGCAAAGCGGTGATGTAGTTATGAGGATGTTAGCAAGAAACTCCATGTCTGAAAAGCTTGCAGAAGACATTGATACATCAGTGAGAAATATAATTGAAAATGGTTATGAGGTTGCAAAGAATCTCATTAGGAATAACAGGGAAGCTATTGATAAGCTTGTGGATGTACTGCTGGAGAAGGAAACGCTTACAGGAGATGAATTCAGGACGATTTTGTCAGAATTTACGAATGTCTCGGAAGTAAAAATTGATAGAACTCCCATCCGAGAAATGATTAGTGCCTAAGATAGTAGAGTAATTTAGAGGTTGTACATATATACAATAATACTGTAATAGACAAATTTTAATAACTCAAACAAAAGAAAATCTTATGGATAGAAATCCATCAATAGAACACATTTTGCTAGCATCTCCAATTCGTTAGCTCATTGTATTATGAAACAATTCATTGCCAAAGAAGAAAATTGCTCAAAAATAAAAATTTATTGATTTTTTTACGTAGAGTTGCCTCACCAATGCGTATAAAAAATGTGAATTTTTTATTAGTTTAAATTTAACGATAAAAAATATTGAATATAAAGGCTTAATATTGGAACCATTTTGTGCCTACAACAAGCCGAGTGAATGGTTCGTTTTTCAATCCCAACAGCCAACCGTATTTTCCCTTCAAAGCCCATCAACTGTAATTCAAATTTCGTCTCTAAAACTCATGAATGCCTCGATTTACTGAAACTCTGCAGTTCCATAAAGCAGCCTTATCAAATCCATGCTCAAATTCAAATCTCGGGTCTTCAAAACGAAGGCCATATTGTTCTTGAGCTGGTTCGCTTCTGCGCCTTATCTTCCTTTAAAAACTTATCTTACGCTCGTTCCCTTGTTTATAGCTCTGTTAATTCAGTACCCATTTCGTGGAATTTACTCATCAGAGGCTATGCCTCGAGTGATACGCCAAGAGAGGCCATTGGGGTTTTTCTTCATATGAAAAGAAGAGGAGTTAGGCCCAATAAGCTTACGTTCCCTTTTGTTCTAAAAGCGTGTGCGGAGATTTTTGCGCTTAAAGAAGGGAGACAAGTGCACGGGGAAGTTTTAAAGTGTGGGTTGGATTCAGACGTATATGTTAACAATAATTTGGTTCATTTTTATGGGTCTTGTAAGAAAAAAAGGGATGCGTGCAATGTGTTCGACAATATGTGTGAGAGAAGTGTGGTTTCGTGGAATGTGGTGATAACTACATCTGTTGACAACTTTTGGTTAGGGGAGGCTATTGGGTATTTTGTGAAGATGAGGGATTCTGGGTTCGAGCCGGATGAGACAACACTGGTGGTTGTGCTTTCTGCGTGTGTAGCACTTGGGAATTTAAGCTTAGGGAAATGGGTTCATTCTCAAGTGATTGAGAGAGGAATGGTACTAAATTGTCCACTGGGCACTGCCCTTGTTGACATGTATGCTAAGTGCGGAGCTGTGGGCTATGCTAGGCTATTGTTTCACGTGATGGAGGAGAGAAGTGTTTGGACATGGAGTGCAATGATTTTGGGATTGGCACAACATGGATATGCGAAGGAAGCTCTTAAGCTTTTTTCTGAGATGTTGAAGAATTCTTCAATAAGTCCAAATTATGTCACTTTTCTCGGGGTTCTTTGTGCTTGCAGCCATGCTGGAATGGTGGATGATGGGTACCGATATTTTCATGATATGAAGCATGTGCATGGGATTAAACCCATGCTCATACATTATGGTGCTATGGTGGATATCTTGGCTCGTTCTGGTCGTCTAAAAGAGACTTATAACTTCATAACGAGCATGCCTATTGAACCTGACCCAATTGTGTGGAGAACACTGCTAAATGCATGCAATATTCATGTTGCTAATGATACTGAAGGAGTGGGCAATGAAGTGAGAAAGAGGCTGTTTGAATTGGAGCCAAGGAGGAGTGAGAATTTTGTGATGGTTGCAAACTTGTATGCTGAGGTTGGGAGGTGGGAGAAAGCAACAAATGTGAGAAGGTTAATGAAAAATGCAGGGCTAAAGAAGCTCAGTGGGGGGAGTTGGGTTGAATTAGGTGGCTCCACTCATAAGTTCTATTCTGGGAATGATTCTCGGGCCAAACATGGGGCAATCTACGAGTTACTTGAAGCATTAAGCTTGCACATGAAAATGGTAAACTCTTGTAACAGAAATATTTACTGTCTTCAATTTCATATTGTGGATAACCCAAGCTCTTATTTTTATCTTTTGTTAACTTGTTTTACTTGCATTGGTTCATCTTAACTTCTACTTATCTTCAACAATTCATTCAACAATTCATCTAAGATAACTTCTACTTATCTTGTTTTGAACGTCCTTAATCAATTTGTCATATTAATTTTCCGTTGAAATATTAACACAATACTTAATCAATATTGATTATCCGTCGGTTTCTTAATTATTAATTAATCCTATTAATATTAGGTTAATCTAGCAATATCACAAATAACTAAATATATCCCTTCATTTAATTATTTATATTTGCTTTCTTATTACACAGTTTATATTTCTTTTATCGATATTTCATACAAATCCTAAAATTATTCTTATGGTGATTAGGCACAAAAACACAATTAATAAAAAAAAAAAAATCAAAACATCAAGATAGGAAAAATTAAATCAATTAATTACTCATTCAAAATAAAATAAAGTAATCGCTAGATAGATTATAATCTTAAACCCCTAACAAAAAGTTTAATTACTCTTAAACATGATGAAAACTAAATTAACAAATAAAAGATTAAAATAAAATAAAAAACTCTTTATACTTAATCTCGGTTGAGTTGCAATTCTTTAGTATTCTAGGTCTCCTATTTCAGCAAAAAGATCCCTCAAAATATGAAAAAGAAGTATTTTTATAGTTTTAGAAAACCTTAGACTAAGCCTAGATTAATTAGAATTATAAATTTAAGTCAGGCACTATCCAAGTTTGGTTCAATTTTAGTTAAATCCAATACTGTTTCTGTCTAAAAAAGAAATCTATAATTAGTATAGGATTAGTCCAATTAAATCCAAAGATAAGTCAAATTAATCTAAAATTCACCCATAATTCAATTAATTATCCCAATAAAATTTGACTTATAAGCCTTTTGAATTTTCTGTTTTGCTGCGCTTAGTGTAATTAGGAAAAAATGCTTTAACTAATGCAGTTTGCATCCTCAATTTGTACTCTTTGAATGTTTGAATCTGAATAACATACTTTTTATTTCTATTTTTTTTCAATATTTGAAATAATGCTAGGCTGATATTTGAAAAAATAATGTATGGATCTGACTGTTAATTGTGGTTTTTATACAACCAAAGGTCGTATTACTTTGTTCCTGAATTGTACATTAGCTCAGCTGTCTTCCTCCAACATGCACAAAGGTACGGCTATAGACATACTAAAATGGTAAAACTAAAAGCTTTAAGAAAATATAATTTTAATACTTTATAGACGGCAACTTCTTGATGCTGATGATGGCTTTACAGCCGGCTGTCTTGATAGATAGGGCCTAGTAGCTATAGACAATAACACCTTGAATGCATAATTTTTTGATTATTTATAGTTTGTCATTTGTAAGCCAATACCGTATTTCTCTTCCTGCAGCATGACAAACTCAGATGAGATTTGGCCAGAATTTTGTAGCAATAACCGCAGATTCAACAGAAATATGCTGAACTTGGTACCGGTATCCTCCATTACCAGAGTGTTGTTCATTTGTGCTATCTTTTTTAAGTTGGTTGCAGCATCTGAATTATCAGCCATACAATTAGAGACGGAAGCTTTACTGAAAACAGGTTGGTGGAACAGCAGTATGACCAACAATTCTTCTGATCATTGCAGATGGATTGGTACACTTTGCAATAAAGCAGGAAGCATAACTGGGATATATTTTAGCAATAACAACCTAAAAGGGGAGCTTACACAACTCAACTTCTCTTGCTTACCGAACCTAGAAATTCTCGAGCTTGAGTTCGGTAATCTTTCTGGACGCATTCCACCACAAATTAGTGCCCTTTCGAAACTAGAAAGTCTTTGGCTGTCTGGAAATAAACTTTCAGGTGACAGTTCCCTATTCAATAAACTTCCATGGAAAATTGATGCATTCAAAATGTTGTTACTTGTAGCTACTAAGCTTTATATATCCTGAAAGATTGCTGTAAAGCTGTTGTCAGAATAAAATTTTGCTGCTTTCTGCACCTAACAAATGGATACTTATTTTCTTCTGTATTTCAATGACAGGTGAAATTCCTGTTGAAATCGGGAGCCTGTCGAAATTGGTTTATCTTTATTTGGATGATAACAACCTGACCGGATCGATTCCCTGAACTCTTTATCAACTAACTGAGTTGGAAGATCTAAACCTCTGTTGTAACAGCCTTTCTGGTCCAATCCCTTCGTCTTTAGGCCAGTTAAAAAACTTGAGATACCTATCACTTGAAATGAACCAACTCAATGGTTTGTTGCCTCAAGAAATTGGAAATCTGAAGAATTTGAACGCTCTGTTTCTGAATAAAAACCACCTAACCGGACAGATACCTTCAACTCTTGGTAATTTAGCTGGTCTTTCAAATTTGCAAATTTCAGTAAACAACATCAATGGTACCATTCCACCAGAAGTCACCCAATTAACCAAACTTTGTTCTCTGCGACTTCACTCAAATCTTCTTTCTGGACAAATACCAATTACAATTGGACAACTCTCCCAACTTGAATATCTAGATCTTTCTAGCAACAAACTTAGTGGCTCCATTCCCGTTGAGATAGGGAACAGCTCTTGTTTAAAAGAATTGATATTGAGCAACAATAGCTTTTTTGCAAGCATTCCAGCAGGGATTGGCAACCATAGAAAACTAAACACTCTTGATTTGAGCTACAACTTTATCAATGGGACGATCCCTTCTATGCTTGGAGACATGCCATTTTTATTATATCTATATCTTTCCCACAATAACCTTACTGGCTCAATTCCTGAATCTTTTTGGAAAATACCTGATTTTGACTTGTCATACAATATGTTGGAGGGTGAAATTCCAATCAATCTTGAGTACAATCACCGACCAGAGAAATTTATGGGCAACAAAGGTTTATGTGGTCGCCTTAGGGGAATTCCTCGTTGCTCTGCACCTCCTACACCTACGCCAACTCCTAAACCCCATGACTTGAAAAAGAAGTCACGAAAAATTATAATAATTCTGTTCATCTCTACTTTTATTCCTATCACCATATTTGTTGTCTTACAGTTCTTGTTTTTCAAGGATAATAAGGATATGGAAGATACAGCCAACACAACAATAACTAAGACGGGGGATATTTTTACAGTATGGAATTATGATGGTAAAATTGCATACGACGATATAATCAAAGCAACAGAGGATTTTGATATCAAATATTGTATAGGAACTGGAGGTTATGGTAGCGTTTACAAAGCGCAGCTGCCTAGTGGCAACATTGTTGCTTTGAAGAAGCTTCACCGTTCGGAAGCTGAAGAGCCAGCCTTCATCGAGAGTTTTCAGTATGAGGTTCATGTACTATCTAGTATACGGCATCGCAACATCGTGAAACTTTATGGATTTTGTTTGCACAGAAGATGCATGTTTTTGATTTATGAGTACATGGAAAGGGGAAGTTTATTCTGCGTTCTACGCAATGACAACGAAGCTACTGAGTTGGATTGGATTAAGAGGGTGAATATTGTCAAAGGTGTAGCACATGCTTTATCATACTTGCATCATGATTGCTCACCTTCAGTTGTTCATCGTGATATATCATGCAGCAATATTCTATTAAACCCAGAATTTGAGGCAGTTGTTGCTGACTTCGGTACATCTAGACTTCTGCATTCGGATTCATCCAATAGAACTGTAGTTGCACTTATGGATACATTGCTCCAGGTGATCAACTACTCTATTCTTTCTCATGCTTCTGTACCATCTTCACTTTCAGTAACACTTACAAACAATATGACATATCTCAAATATTTTTTCATTTTTTGTTTGCAGAATGTGCCTATACTATGGTTGTGACAGAGAAATGTGATGTCTTTAGTTTCGGAGTGGTGGCACTAGAAGTATTAATAGGAAGACATCCTGGAGATCTTCTTTCATCGTCGTCATTTGATTTAAAAATGAAATTGATTGATATTTTAGACCAACGCCTCTCACCTCCTTTTGATCGAAAGGTTATGGAGGATATTGTCCTTGTTTCAACAGTAGCATTTGCATGCCTGCGTTCGCAACCCAAATCTCGACCTACAATGCAACATGTTTCTCAAGAATTTCTATTCCCCAAGAAACAAATGAAAACGTCTTTTCAAGAAATTAGCATTTCAGAACTTAGAAACCAAGAAATGTATTTGTTAAAGGAATGTGGTAAGGCTTGAACGTAATGAAGATGCCCTTGTCATTATGTCCATTCATGTTCATGGTCTAGAAGGCTAAGGTTGTGTCTTCCAGTAGCAGATATTAAGAGCTGCAAATGCAAAAGCAGGACTAAAAATTCTATTGTAGTTATTTTTAGTTCTCTAGCTAAGCTTAATACGATACTCAATTTATAAGTTGTGTTTAAAAGTGATTTTATGAAAAATGTTTCATACAAAAATTTACTTTTAACAAACATTAATAAACATGTTTTATATTCTTAAAATAAGCATTTTCAAGCACTCTTAGTAATTATTAATTGTTTTTATATTGAAAAAAATTTACTCATTGTAAAATTTTCATGATCCACTCTTAATTATTTTCTACATTGTTGTTTGATTGTATCCTTGATCTGGGAACCGGTTGCTCATAGTCTGACATTCATAGAATGCATTGACATACCAATTGTTCGACGAATTGTCTCACTGGTTACACTGATTTTTGATGGATAAATATTTTACATTGAAATGACTCTTTCAAATTATCTGTACTTAGTATTTAAACTCGTGAATTTTCTTGGTAATATTTCAGATTATAATATAGAATAATTTATTCATTTACTCAACATCATAGGAAGCATCCAAACCTTTTAATATGTCATCAGTCAATAACTTGTTCTTGTTTTTCTCTTTAGTTTGGAAAAGAAAAGTATATATGTTGAAGCTTCAGAACCAAGAAACCAAGATATGCATTTAGTTGATGAGTTTGATAGCTAATTATGTATATATATCTGCTAGTTTATGTTATATGTGTTTATTAGGTGCCAATTTCATCCTCCTCTTAGCTACGGGGCAAGCAGGATGGAAAATCAGCCGCTAGACGTACAAAGGTATTCAAAAAATATATCCATATTAGACAAAAACTAAACTAATAAGATAATGCAATTTTAATAATTTATATACACCAATGTCTTCATTCTGACAAAGGCTTTATAGCCGGCTGTGTGGATATAGAGCTTAGTAGCTACAGACGACAGCATCTTGAATGCATCAAGTTTTCCTGAAAGATTTTTAATAAAATCCAATATGTAATCCAGATATTGCGGGATTGTTTATCAGGGCATGTAGTAAGACTCTGTCATATTTCAGTATTTTCGGAAGATGACTGGTAGGAGGCGAGGTTATCCGCATCCTCCTAAGTCTTAGACCGTCATTACACGTGACCATTTAGTATATATAACTTGTTGTACATAGATTATTAACAAACATACAGAACTTGACCCATACTACAGATGCAGAATATATATATCAAAGGCAGAAGAACTTTTAAATACAAAGTAATGGGCCCTATGCCCAATGCATACATGTATACTCATTTACATAATCAAACATTGGTTGACTAATACACACAAATATAAACTTTGAGCTCAATGCCCGATATCAAATACTCATGTGGGAATGGACCCGACCTTAGCAATCATATTTCGATATCTACTCCCTTTGGTTATTTTCTAGATCCTATTAAAAATGTACTAGCTGCAAGATTGTGCAGTAAAGTAAAGTTAAAGGTTAGTGATGTGAAGTGAAGAAGAAGAGGATTCAAAGTTATAAATCTTCGGTCAAGTTGAAGATTATAAAGATGATTGAAGTTATATAGCTCTGCACTAAATTTGGTAGAACAAAGGACCGACTTGGTAGGACAAATTAAGACTAAAAGTTGAAAAAATACAACCAAGAAAGTAAAAAGCAATTGATTTTGGAAACCTTACCAGCACTAGTACCAGTACCGCACCTAAAGCCAATCCTGGCCTGCTAATTGAAATCAACACTGTACATGGCACTGGTTATAAAGTCGATTGTTATCAGAAATTTTGGACTTCATGCAGAACAGCACTGTACATGGCACTGGTTTTATTGAATTTGTCTCAATAGTAAGCTATAAGAATATTTAATCAAAAGAAAAAAAAATTAAGAGGGAGAAAGTGGTAAAATGATTAATGAAAACAGAGTTTTTTTATGTTTTCAAAGTGTGTGTGCGCTTGTGTTTGTGTTTTAAAATAATGTGAATGGTAGTGATTTCCTACAAATGAATGACTGCAAAGTCTACAAAGACGCAAATACAATGATAATGTAAGGTTATTCGTGGCAATCATGCATGTCATTTTCAAAAGAATCCTTTTCCTGGAATAAACCTAAAGATCTAAACACGACAAGGGTTGACGTGGAATATTTTACACGACAAGAGTAATTTTGTTTTTCCTTAATTACCACTTGTATAGTAACTTCGGAGATCATGATCGATTGATTCATTTCAACTTGACTTTTGGTTTTGATTTTTAATTTCTTCTCTTCTTCCTTTTATATATGAAATTACATGGAACATAAATATTTTAACTTTATATTTATGATATGAAGCCTTTCTAACATTTTTGCTCCAATGATGACTTTAATTTTTGTTTTTTGTTTTCTAGTAGTGATGATATCATATCGACTATCACTCCAATTATCATCCTCAATTCCCGAAAAATTTAAAGAGAGTGTGAATGGGTGGAAATTGAATTTTCAATTCAATTAGTAGTTTTAATTTCATACATAGGGATCCATTTAATTGTCACCATTTAAAGACAAGTTTAGAAAAGAAAGGGAAAGCACGAAGTCTTCTCCGAATTTCCAATAGAAGCCTATAATGAAACATGCCAAAAAAAAAAAAAAAAACATTGGTGGACGAAATCTTTTAAGTCAACTAATTAAAGAGGATTTATTCTTCTACCCTTTCATTTCCTGGCCTAAAAATCTTCACGGCCAGTTAGTTAATTAGTGAGTGATAAAGAAAATCAATTGAGTGTTTAGTAAATTGTACTAAAAAATAGAATGTATATATGTGTGTGTTTGATAAACCCTATAGTCAAGCTATTATGAATATAATTGTAATGCCAACTTAAAAGAGATGAATAAGGATTATTATCAATTTTAAATTTTGATTTAAAGATTTAATTAAGGGTGAGTATTAGCTTCAAATTTTAATTATTAATTATTAATTTATGATTTTAAATTTCAAGTTTTGAATTAGTTAAGAAATAAGGAATTATCATTGAAATTGAATTCCAATGTAAAAATTCAATTTTAAATTTTGATTTAATGATTTAATTAAGGGGGAGTATTAGCTTCAAATTTTAGTTAATACTTTTAATGTGTGATTTTAAATTTTAAATTTTGAATTAGTTAAGAAATAAGGAATTATCATTGAAATTGGATTCAAATGTAAGATTTTATAGTTATAGAATTTGAATTTAAATTGCAGTTTCGATTTGAATTTAGGATGAATGTTATCCAATTTTAACTTTTGAATACATTTTCTTTGCCTATAAATAAGAGCTAGCACCCCTTTTAGAAATAAGTAAATTTATACATTTTACTCTTTTGAATGTCAAGTAAGTATGTAAATAATTTTCAACAAAATAAATTTATTTTATTTTAAAGAGAAATACTTTTAAAGATCGAAAATAATTTGCACACTAATTTATCAAAAACTAATATATTATATATGAAGAGTTATGTTTTAAATTTTAATGTTTTAGCTCCTACCGAAGGCATTGGATTTGGACATCATTTCTAATTCAAAATCTTAAGGCATTAGGTTTATGGATCCATTAAATTTATATGTCACTCATTTCTATTTTGTTTTTTCAATATGGGATTCTTTTACTTTACCACTCACATTTGACATCCTAATAATCTTTTTCTCAAATGTGAATTCATTTCACATTGAACTTGAGTTTTACTTACTCTTTTTGAATGAAAGTCTTTTTTAATAGTTGAGTACCACAGCGTTACCAAGAGATCATACTCTTACCAAGTTCAATCTACTTATCTCGATGTGTGTATTTGACAATACTCTACCTAGAGTCATGTGGTGGCTAAACATTCTCTTTTCTCTAGGAGCCATATCTTATTACTCTATCTTAGATTTGTCCACTCTCCTTAAGCTATCTTCACTTGTAACAACCCATTCTCTTAAGGTCATCATGTAATACCCTATATTTTGAATACAAAGATATTTGGGTCATTTACCCTAAAAGGGAATTTTTGTTATTTTAAAATTTAATGTTCAGTGTATAATTAGTTCAATAAACTCGTATTGATGATTTTTAAGTATTTTGATAAATTTCGGATAAAATTTCTTAAATTTTTGAAAAGTGTCCTTAAGGTTTCAATTGCTTATCCGAGCTTTTGAGCTAAATTTCTGTTAATCGAGAAGTTCAATTGATAAGTCGTTTATTTTTATAGAAAGAGAACAGAATAAGAATTTTAAAAAAATAATTTAAGTCAAATCCAAGGTTAGATGAAAGAGAATCAAAGTCAAAAATAGATCAAGTCCCTATCAAATTTTATAAGAATTTTTTGGGTGGACACCTAAACTTTCAAGCTAAATTGCCACTGATTAGGATAGATTGATGAGTATATAAAAAAAAAAAAGAAAGTAAAATCAGACTCTAGATGAAGAAGAAAATAACATCAAAAGTGAGGGATCTGAATGATTTTTTTTAGAAAAGTGATATTAATCAAAGGACCTAAACGATATTTATTGTATTAATACCTTTCACAAAGGTATCGAGACTAAATTTTTACTATTTTGAGTAGGGTATTGATGAGTACATAAAAGTGTATGTGTATTAAGGGTTAAATTTATCATTTTACACTTAAAGTATGATTATCTCTC
>JAVXUL010000021.1:1279691-1291168 GCA_035590515.1 Trichilia minutiflora | reverse complement strand
GGTATTCTGGGGTTTGAGTACACCCTGGAGGTCTGTGGCGTCTGTCACAGGTGGGCCCCATGGGTTGGGGTGTGACAAATATGGCGTCACTAAAAGGTTCCGCGACGGTCTAACATCATGGAAGGTTTTAGCGACGCCATTTTCTGCCTTTAGCGACGATTTTTAGCGTCGCAGAAAGCCTGTTTTGTAATAGTGTATAGAGATAAGTATTTCAGATGAGAAAAAAGGGAGAAAACAAAATGGGGAGGACGATCCCCTCATCAACATATGTAGGAGCTGTGAAAAGATAAAAATGTCTTTCCAGAAATACTGTGCAATTCGCTCAAAGGTATCGATACCTTCCCAAAACATATCGAAACCTTTGATTTTTTACTGTTCACTATGCTTACAAGATGTCAATACCTTCCTCCAATGTATCGATACGTTTCATCGTAATCACGCATTCTTCCGTCACAAAGGTGTCGATACCCTTGTCAAGGTATCAATATGTTTGGTATTATTACTATTCATAATGCTTTCAAGGTATCGATACTCTGGGTTTGGCTCTCTACTCTGAAAGGTGTTGATACCTTTCTCCAAAGGTATCGATACATTTGCCTCTACTTCTTCTTCTTAGAACTGTTACTTCAAATGGCTATAACTTAGATCTCGATATCCGCTTAGAACTTATAATATATCAATGAAAAGTTCTCTCTGAGCTCTACCAAAATGATAGAAAATTTTTCTCAATTAGAGATAATTTTGGGATCAAAAATTCAATTTTTTCTCATAAACTCATATTCTATACCACACACCTCCTTAAACATAACTTCAAGTTATTACATCCTCTAACGCGTGATCTACATGAAATATCAAGTATAGAATCTCATGAGAGTTTCATAATAATACCCATTACCCTAAGAGACGGTTTCACAACAACAGCTCAAGAAGTTTGGATAAGATGCATTCATGGTATAAAAATCGAACCAGCATGTGTTATAAAATGTGATAACAAGTCTATAATTGCTTTGTCTAAGAATCCAATTTGTAAAGGAAGGTGTAAACACATTGAAATGAAATATCACTTCATTCATGAAAGGATAGAGAAGGGGGAAATAAAGTTGGAATATGTAAGCACAAAGGAACAGATTGCAGACCTGTTTACAAAGCCTTTGCCATGTTTACAAAGCCTTTGCCAGCTGAGCAGTTTGAGATTTTAAGAGATAAGTTAGGGATGTTGTCCAAAACTTGGATCAAGAGGGAGATTTGTTGAAACCACGTGTAGGTAGAAGTGATCCAAATCAAACATTTAGATAGGAATATAGTTAGAATATTGCAAAATAAAAGGAGTCAACGTATGATCTCTTAATTGTAAGCCACGTTCCTGATTTTTCTGAATTTCTGGTTGTTTTTCTGTATTATCTAAATTGCAAGTTTAATAAAATTTAGATGGCTTTTCCTCACAAATAATCATCCATAACAGAATTTGAGTTTAACAATTGAGTCCATTGAAACATGATTTCAGAACAGAATTGTTGCCTGAATTTGCGTCGTAATCTTCCCTTCCAGCCTCAATATTATTTTCTTCATGATCATCAGGAAAAATGAGAGGAACTCCCGGAGAGAATTGATTATGATTTTCCATTAAAGAAGAGATCAATAAATTGAAAGATTAACACTGAATTCTAGCTAGCTAGATTTTTTATGGGTTTATACGGCAGTGTATTTCATACTACAGCTTTGATTGATTTATCCGAATCTAATTTTGCATGGGATACGAGTGGTTTTATTCACAGATTATAAATCTTTGTCATGTTTTGGAAAGATTTGAGCCATAGTTTAAACATAATTAAATGATTTTAAAAAATTAATTTAACCAGGATGGATGCGTTCTATGTGTGTGGTCGTTCTTGTCTAGGGAATTACCACATCGGTTCGTTTTCTTCTCAAAATGAAAATCGTCCCTTCCATCCCAGACATAGGTTATCAAGCATAGCTTTTTGGAATAGATATTTTTATGTGTAGTACTTTTGTAAGTAGAATTTTTAAAAAATATATATTAATTATTCAATTGTCATAAATATATTTTAATAAAATGATTTAATTAATAGATTAAGGTAGTATTTTTTTTATCTGAATCTGACTAAAATTTAAATAGGTTGAATGTATATATTTGAACAATATATATATTTTTTTATTTTTAACATTTGAATATAAGGGTTGAGTTATTTTTTTATAAAAAAATCTAAAGGGTTCGAATTTTAAGATATATATATATATATATATATATATATAAATTATTTTTAATTAATAATTTAAAAAATAGTTTTGATACTGTTGCATTAACAATTTAAGAAAAATTAAAAAATTAAAACGTTTATAACATAAATAATTATAGTAGTATAACATAAAGAAACTTATATAATTATAAACGCCAAACCAAATTCTTTGGACAATTATTTTATAAATTCAATCAAACTCTGAATTAAAATTAAATTAAACAACTATAATCCTATAATATTGTAAAAACATGTCAACATAACGAATTAAATGAAACACAATTTTGAAAAACTATGATTTTTTGCCTTTTTATTAAGACGTAAATGTCTCATAATAAGATATAAGTCACAAAAACAAATAACTCAATTTCATTACATATTTAACTGCAAGTAAAATTCAGATTCAAACCAAAAAACAAACAACCTCTAAATTTTTTAAAATTATGTTAGAAAGAAAATAAAATAAAATTTTGAAAATAAAATAAGGATATTTAAGATAATTTAATAATCTAAAAAATTAGTAAGATTTATATATTTTTATATTAATATTCAATAAATTGATGACTTGACATGTTGCCCACTACAGCGACTTCGCTATTTCCACTAGCTAGCTTGTCTATTTAGGGTACTAATTTTAGAGATTATCCACGTTCTTTTGCAAATTTTCCCTTGTTGATTCAATTTCTTGTAGTTTAATTTGCAGAAAATGGAGCATAGTGTGACTCACATTTAACGCAAAGGTAGCCAATGAGCTGATTTCTTAGCAAACTATAGTTTATTTTTGGGATGTTCCCCATGTCACTCTGAAATTCTCCTTCTTTCCCTCTGTGGAGCTCTCCTTCTCAGCCTTGGAGAGACCTTTAGCTTAATTCTTGGGATGTTTTCAATTTCTTGTGAAGTTTATGTGGTTGCTTATTTGTTTTCTCTTTTATTTATTGTAATGATATAACTCTCTAAGGATTTTCTCTTGAATAATTACTTTAAAAAATAATAATATTATTATTTTTTTATGTTACATTTTTGACAGAAGGGAGAAGCCTAGCTAGCTGCAGTTTTTATGGCTTTACATGTCAGTGTATGAATTTTATGTAATATTCGATTTAGGCCAAACATTATATTAACCAGGAATATGTGAATGAATTCAATTTGAATGAAAATGATTAATTTAGTTTCTAACAGTATGTTAACTAAGAATTAGTTTTCATATAATCTCATAAATTATAACAAAATTTACGCAATTTATTTAATATCTAAATATTATAAGAATACAAATATAAAAATAATAATTTTAAGATATTTTTATTTCAAAAATAAAAAAATTATCGTTCAAAATCAATTTTATTCAAATTTTAGTAAAAAAAAAAATGATAACATTTGCAGAACGCCCCAATTAATCATGGAATAGCCCTAGTAGCAAGTCTTCAACGTTAAGAAAGGGCCAAAGCCCTTGTCTCTATAAAATGCACTAGGCCTGTCTGTACTTAACATGGTTCTGTCTGTAAATGGGATCTTTCTTTCTTAACTAATTCAGCAATTCCATTCCTCCTGAATAGGGAATATCAAAGCTCTATTCAATTTAGATTTGTCAAATGTACCATGTTAAATGAGCTCACCAATCGACCCAAATGACCTCAATGTCCCAATCATTCATCAAACCTAATTTTTGGTCAGTTATCATTTTCAATTAGAAAACTCGTCAACCTACTACATCTGAACTACAAACTTATTGGTCCAATTCTGGCAAAGCTCAAAGGATTAACATTCTTAAGAATCTTGGATCTTTCGCATAATAAATTTCAGGCACCAGTCCTGAATCTTTCTATTCAATATCTTCATGTTGCTTATTGCCAGGAATTTAGCATGTTATGAACCAACTTTATTGTTCAATCTCTATAACATTTTGGGAATTTAAAAGTCTACCTGATACAGAGTAGGATGCTTAATCCTATCGATTTTTTCTCAAGTACCACGGTTAAAAAAGGGAATATTTAGCTACGATTTGTTGATTCTAGTTGAATGCAAAACACAGCATAGAAAAAATGATAACCCAAATTCTTGAATAATATTTTATGAATTTATTGTTGCATTTTGAATAAATTTGGTTTATTTTATGATTACAATAGAAGAAATCCTCTAATTCATGTTCTTTGGTTAGGTATTGAGCAAAAATGTTTGGAATCAAACATTGAAAGTACAAACGAGGAAAAAAAATGTTGAAGAAACGAAGATTAGAAGAAATTTGATTTCAAAACAAGTTCTGTTCCAAAAGGGTGGAGCAGATTGTAGAGCCAGATAATTAAGCAAATGAAGAAGCAGCATGAGGGCTGAATAAGTCCGGTCCTGCAAGGTGGTGGACCTCTTAGGATCGGATGTGGGCCAGAGATGAAAACTCGAAGACAGAGGACACCCAGTGAGAAACCATCCACAACAAGCATCGGACTTAGAGTCGGTTCTACTAAAGAAGGTTGTCCCAACTCCAAATTTCTCGTAAGTGACAACGGACATGTATCAGACTCTTAAATGGGAAAATTTTCATTTTTTTACTTGCAGTGGGATTCGACTAAAATTCGAAGAAACTATATAAGAATACTTTTCTATCAAAAGGATAGGAGTAAACTAAAGGAATTCAAGAGAACTAATTTTTTTTCATCTTTTAATTTTGTTTTTAGAATTAACTATATTTGTAATTATATCAATTAATTTGAATTCTATTATAAATTATTAAACTAGTAGTTAAAGTGAAAGGTTATAACTTATTTAAATATTGACTCTTATAATTTTTTTTAAAAGATTATTTAATATAATTTATTATTCTTACATCCGATTGGATGGTTATGGTGATAAAGTTTGGAATATTGTGGTCAATATTATAAAGTTAAATCACCACAATGTTCGACTGACGCGTCAAGGTAAAGGCTTAGGTTTATTCCTATATTTGGTACCATTACATATGATCTCTGCATACGCACCTAGTGATTAAAGATAGGATAATATGATCTATGATAACGGGTTCCACGAAAGTGGGTACTTATGTTCGTGTGTAACTGGACGTCATAGTGATAACTGAGTATTGGAAGTTCCGGATTAAAAAAAATTTATTTTTTTTAATTATATTGATATTTCTATAATTAATCATCATAAAAATAATTTGAGAATTTATGTGAACACCAATAGAGAAGTATAAACTGTTGACTATGAAAATAAATATAAATAATTATGGATAGATATATATACTGATTATTTGTGGTGTTACATAAAAATTAACTATAAATCTTAATAAATTTAATTAATAATTAAGAAATCTATAGATAATTATTATTAATTTAAATATAATCTTAATAACTCAATGAAAAATTAAATAATAATTAAGTTAATTAATATTAATAACTCAAACTATTCTTAAATTTATAATTCTTAATAGATGAACTTTGAATTCTTAACATTTATATTAAATTAGGTTAAATTTTAATTTTTTTTTCTTTGTAATTTTAATATAATTAATTTCTTATTTTCTCCGTTCAATTATTTTAAATCGTAAGTAAATTCTCATTCATCTAGGTGACAGTTAAAAACTTTTCTCAGATTTTATTACTATTATTGATTCTACGCACTTGCAGAATTTATCTAATCAAATTCCTCAGTATAAAACCGATGATTGCGGAAACGATGTTTACTCAAAAACAAATCACTAGACGTTTGCATGTAGATATAATAAAAGATAGTCCACAGTTTTAAAGGGTTCAATTGCTTCTTCTCACTTAATTGTAAACTACTATTACATTGAGTGGTTGGGCATTCAACCGGACCAAAACTGAGATATGATTTTTCCAGAAGAAAGAAAAAAGAAATTTATTCTCAGTCCATTTTCTCAAATTTAAGCTGAAAATCTATATCAGATTAAAAAATGCACCAAAATTAGAATATAAAGACAGTTACGGGAAGGAATATGCTAAGCATCCTGCTTAAGAAGGGAGAATTTTAGTACAAAATTAAATAGTACTGAAAGAAAACGAGAAAAACTATTGTTTTATTGATTATAATTCACTCCATTCAAAGGTCTCGTTTTTTACATTCTTGAAGATTCTAGGAAAAATTGAAAAGCTAAGATAAATTTTGACCATACAGATTTGCATAACGTGGCAGCATCAAAGTATAATTCTAAGTTTCAAATTTTCAATTGAATTGAAGGCATTAAGCACACGTGAGATATTTCAGCTGCTACAGGTTGAAGAAGTATGAATAATATTCGCAGTATTTGGACTATACTGGATTCGAAGTTTGAGTTGGCTTATGACAGGGCTTAAATAAGAAATCCTGCTATTTACTAAACTGACATTTACTTCATGGTCCTGAGTCGATGATTTCAAACTTGTCTTCACTAACAAGTGCCCATTAGTAAGAAGAATATAACTGTCCAATGATTTGTAAAAGAGATACATACGTACCAATAGCTGCAACTCCAAAACCCATTAATAAAATGACCAAAATGACCACCATTTCAAACCCAAATCTCCGATAAGCTCCTGAAATCTTCAGATAACACAAGCAAGGAAGGATAACTGAAGCGGTCATACTCAAAAATGCTCCAACCAGAGACATGAGATAGCCGAAAAATGGGACTACCAGGGCTACGATGACTGTGCTCAATACAAGGCTTGTACTGATTAGGGTGCTAAACGGCCTCTTACTGTAGCGACTTGCAAGCTTGATTTTGATAGCATTTACAATTGGTGTAACCATCAGTGCAAATTTGGATATAGGATTGACAAGGGTAGTGTATATTGCAATTCTTGCGCTAAGATTTTGAGTTGGAAGGTTTAGGGTTATCTGGGATTCAACCGCATTACCAAACATTAAGTACCCGAAAACTGCCATTGATGCATAGATGAATGTGCCTAAGAAAAAGCAGACAAGCAGAACCTGCAATAAGAACAGATTGCAATGTTAAAATAAGCTGAGAATTAGAGATCTGAAAATAAAGTATAGAAATGAGTGTTCACTAACATTAGAGAATTGGTGTTTTTTCTTCATGGAAGTGTATATAGTGGGGAAAACAGGATGAGCACAGTAACAGAAAGCGTATAAGCTAATAGCAGAAGGGATTCCTTTCCAATTAATAAGCTTTCCCTTCTGCTGGAATCCAATTCCATCAAAGGCACCAGTCCATAAAATTGATCCGAGTGTGATAACAGAAGCTAAAACTCCACTGGCAGAAACATAGGAAAGAAGGCTGAGATTATCGAGCCAAACTGTGGGAAGAATAATAAGGGCAACAATGATAACAAAGCTTTGTCTTCCACCAATTGTGAATCCACCCACATCAAGTTCCAAATTTGGAAACAAATTCTGCAGGTTATCTCCTTCCAGGATGAGGAATCCTGTTGCAACCAAATATAGCTCTACGTTCATGAAAACTGAAACAAGTAGTCTCCCCTTCTTCCCAAATGCGCGGTCGCCTATGTCAGGATAAGTTCTGATGTTCGAATCCACATCCATGCATCTTTTAATCAACAAGCCTGAATAGAACGTTGTCCCAGCAATAAGAAACAGGAGTATCAAGCTCAACCATCCTCCTGTTGCCAGTGCATATGGTGTTGACAGAATCCCAACTCCTGCAGGTAGCAAAAACAATTGAAAAATACAACAAAATAGTTAGTAAACTTCATTATTTGTTTAAGTTAGCTCTCAATCAAGAACAACTGTAAGAAACTATGAAGTGTTAATTAAATTCTAATTTAATTATCTTTATCCCTTAAGCCAAATCACAAATTGGTGCAAAAACAAATTGGTGTTGTAAAAAAAAAAATTAAAAGCACAAGAACCTGACAAAGCATTGAGGCCATGGAAACATGTTGTGAAAAAAGAAGTATTGGTTTTTCTTGAATGATGATGATCGTCAAAATTTGCTTCAATTTCCTCAAGCTTCACCCCCTGCTTCTCATCCACAAGAAGAGGTTCCGCCAAGGAGGAAGCATCACGGGACATGGTTTAATTTTTTTCTTTGCTTTGTGTTTGAGAAAGCAGAAAGGAATTCAAACGATGCACAGAGAAAAGATAAGGATTCAAGGGTAGAGACGATCTAAAGGGTAGCGAAATTTGTCTGGTTTTTATAGTTCCTCGGATAGCTTTTTCAGCGCGTGAGAAAAAGTCGTCAAGTTCCCTGCTTAAAACTCATATAGAAAACATGTTAAAGGTGCCAATATTAATTATTGTACGTCCTGAGCAGCTACATGCCGCAGAATTTGGACTGCTTCTTCTTTTTTGGAAAATTTTTAATTTTTTTGGAAATTTGGTTTGGACTGCTTCTTGGTTCTTTCCTCTATTAAGTTATATAAATTTTATATAAAAAAATTGACGTGTCAATATTTCATATTATTTGTGATTTAACTAGTCTGTGATTTATGTGGCATGTATTGACGCACGACTCTCATTAAATTGACGGGAAAAAAAATAAAAAGTACGAGGACGGTGCATGTCTACATCAACGTGTGATGATTCACGTGCTTTATATAACAAAAAAATATGCACCACGTGATTCATGAAAAGTGGCAATAATTCGTTACTCAAGATTTATGATTTGAGTTAAATCAAATTATCTAAACGGTTGTTGATTGAAAACAACATAAGTTTGCCTAACACACCGCCCGAAAGCGTAACGACTGTAATTTATGATTGGATCTTGAGATCCTTGAATTTCATCAAGAAATTATTAAATGGATATAAAATTTTTAAATTTTAAAACTTTAAAATTTAAGAATTTAAGATATTTGATCAAATTTATAAAATAATTCATAAATAAAGTTTACGTTCTCTATTTATAATAAAAATTTAAGATTTTTTATTATATTATTATCTCTAAAATAAAATAAAAATACAAAGAAAACAAATTCAAGGAAGAATAAAATTATAAATCTCTTTACGATTTGGTTGACATTCATGGCAAGAATTTTTCAAGCCCTCTAAAAGATTTTGGCCCTCTAGTCAATCAATCGTCTAGTGGTGCTCAATCGACCAAATTTGCTTAGCTCTCTAAAAATTAAAAGACTTGAGTTAATTTGAGGTTGTTGGTCCTACATCTTTGAAAATGAACTACTTTAAAAAAGGAGGTGTTAAATTAACTAGTCGAACCCGCATCATTCTCCTCCATTTGTGAAAAACTTGATCTTAAGTTTCTTTATGGACTTCAATAACTCTTGAGATCCTCACATTTGTAATAATATTGGCTACTGAATTAAATTTATCTTCAATCTCGTTATCGTTAACACCTATTGCCTTAAAGTAGTCAAGCTCATTAATATATACCACATGCTCTCTAATTATTAATTCACTAAAATTGGTTTTAATTCTTGCTGTTAGGATTGGTGCCTCGCCTCGATCCCACGTCGAATAATTAAACTTATTATTCTCTTTCCTTTGATTTATAAATTTGTACTCTTTTTTATTTATAAATTTAGGAGCAGTCTTCTAAATTTTATAATCTCCCATTTTAAAGATAGTAAAAATATTTTACTCGTTTTTCGCCTATGAATGTAGGTCATATTGATTGAAGTACGTAAATATTGATATCTTATTATTTTTGTCTTATTCTTTAGTAGTTTAAAGTTTCTTTTTCTAATTCCTAGGAATATTTTTCCAACACTTGCCAATTTTATCTCCTTTCGAACCAACCAAACTATATCTATAATACCTAACCCCTCGATTTATGAATGTGTTGTATTGGTAAACTTTAAATGGATGTTAAACATTTTCCAAAAGGTAACCCATAAATGACCAAGAAACTTTGTATCATGATCAAATACTATAGAAAAGCCATCAGCAACATTAGAAATAAATATTCTTTCTTTTCTTGAATGACATTGCAATCCAAGAAAAAATATGGTTTTATCGATGGATCTGTCAAGCAACCAATAAATGATTCCCTAGAACTTAAAGATTGGTGGACGATTAACTCTATGTTAGTTTCTTGGGTGTTTAACATTATTGAACCCACACTTCGCTCTACGATTTCTTATATGGAGAATGTGAAGGATCTGTAAGAGGATATTAAACAAAGATTCTTGATTGACAATAGGTCACGAATGCAGTAATTGAGATCGGGTTTTATAAATTATAGGCAAGATGGCCAAACTATTATTTTCTATTTTGAAAAACTCAAAACATTGTGGGATTAAAAAAATAGCTATAATCAAATATCAGTTTGTGTTTGTACAGACTGCATATATAATCTTACCATTGAATTGAAAAGAAAGTAAGAAGAAAGAGAGTTCATCAAGTTTTGAAGGGCTTGGACGAAAAAGAATACGAAACAGTTCGCTTTAATATTTTAAGCATTGAATTATCCAATCTGAATCGTGCCTATACTATGGTTATACAACAAGAACGAGTGCGAACAATGACACAAATAAAGGAATAAAGAGGTAATTCTATAGGTTTTGCAGTCTAGGCTGCTGGTAAAAATTCAAGGAGATAAAGATAAATCCTTCATTTGCTCTAATTATAACAAAGAAGAGCATGATGCTGGAAGTTGTTTTTAGTTGATTGGCTATCCATAATGGTAAAGTAAAAGGCCACGTAGAACTTCTGTTAAACGAAAAGGCGGTAAAAAACGTGACAATGAAGATGGATGTAATAAAGGAGGAACTGCTCGTGTCAACGCCACACAAGTAGCTAGAGTTGATGGTGGGAATGGAGTTGTAACATATTCAGATCGAAAAGGCCTTAGTGGATTGAGTAATGAGCAGTGGTCAACTTTACTCAACATGTGGAGTGGTCATTAGAATTGTAACATCCTGGTCCGATGAGACGGGAAGTGGTACCAGGGTGAGGGTATCTGAACAAGTAGTGGCTTTTGATAGGCTTCTAGGACAGTAGGGATGAACCGAATCCCACATCGAAATAGGAGAGAAAGTTATTGGGCTATATATGTAGAGTTAGAACCAAGTTATCAACAAGGCCTTTTAGAATGGGTGATGATTTAACTCTAAGAACTATACAGTTAAGCGTGCTTGGATAAGAGCAGTACCAAGATGGGTCACCTCCTGAGAAGTTCTCAAGATAACCCATTACCAAGAACAAAATCGTGAGGTTCCAAGGGTTGGGCTAAAGCGGACAATATTGTTGACAGATTTAGACTAGGTGTTATAATTGATATCAGAGCCAACTCTCCTCCAGTACGATGGTGGTAGTTCGGGGATGAACCAGGTAGAAGTTGGTGGGCCT